>JAQQPU010029470.1:0-10094 GCA_029168905.1 Artemia sp. Kazakhstan ARC1039
CCACCCAAAAGTTAGAAAATATTAAAATTGTCTTTTTTTCCAGGCATAGCCGGTCACTAGAACATGATCGAAAGATGCTTGAGAGCTCATTCAAAAGCTATATCTCATATATACGTCGTTTATATAAATTCTGCCATCTGCAAGTATCATATGACATGAAAAAAGACCCTTTATGCCGTTTCTCAAGGGATGGCCTAGAGGTATACCAGAACATCTTGGATAAATTTTTGATAGCTCATATAAAAAATATTGTTCATATCTACAGTCAGTGGCTCATACAACCATCGAGGACACAATCGATGACAAAATCTTCATCAATACTTTGTTTAGTAATAGTCAAAAAGATACGAAATTTTGATAAAATAGAAAGTTGAATAGAGTATTTTATATAAGTTAAGGGTTTTATTGTTGTCACTGATTAGACTTGTAACGTTGATGGAATTAAGGAATGGAATAAACCTTACTCTTACATTAATTTTTACAAAAATATATGAAATAGACTGTCAATAAGAAATTAACAGAAATTAATTCAAAAAAAGTTTTTCAACAAAACAAGATTGTCAAAGAAAGAATAGTAAACAGCTTCGTTAAGCCAAAAATGAGTAGAAATAAATTCAAATACTTATCCAAGGTAAAACTACCACAAATCCCGATCAATAAATGAGTTAAACCCAAAACGAACAGAAATTACAACAAACAACCGATTGAAACTCAAAACAAGCAAAAATTAACGTGAGTAGGACTGACAACACCCATGTCTTCTTCAGACCAGAAAATAATTTGTACTTTACTAAAAAAAAAAACAAAAAAAAACGAATAACCGTGTATTGTCAGTTAGATATACATGTTCTTATAGCTATTCCTAATAATCTTAATTCAAACGGTTAAAAGCAGAGAGAGAGAGAGAGAGAGAGAGAGAGAGAGAGAGAGAGAGAGAGAGAGAAATAGTCGTTTTTTCAGTTTTTTTTTAGTAAAGTGCAAATTATTTTCTGGTCTGAAGAAGACATAGGTGTTGTCAGTCCTACTTATGGCTAAATATGGATGTTGAAATGGCATATCTGCTATATATCTGAAATGGCTTAGGGCCTTAAGTTAAAACTATTAGGGGATACTGTAGTATATATTGAACAAAATCAAAATACACTATGCATTTACGTTATCAAAAGGGCGTATGAACAGTATCTGAGAAACAGCTTAAATAAATAAATTGCAAGTACTACTAATGCAATTAGTGCTACTGCTATTGTGACTTTTTCAAGCTGTGACTGCTTTTAACCGTTTGAATTTGTGACTAATTGCAACTGCAAATACTTGTGACTGATTGCAACTGAAACCACAATTACTTGTAACTACATTAGCCAGTGCACGCTACTGCATCAACTGCTTTCCTATTGTGAACAACAAGACAATCTTACATATCTGGAGCAATGCCTAAGAGGCAGAGACAGACTGGCTGATAGGCTCCCTAAAAACAATGAGATAAACACAGACTTATATTTTATTTCCTATTTTTCGAGATTTGGAAAAATAGATTTGCAGATTTATACACTCCTTGATTATACAGATTATACAATCCTTGATGCAAGACTGATTTTAAAGAAACTTTGACAAATTCATAGTTTTTTTTTTATTGAAGTTAAAAAAAAACCTTTGTGTTTAATATCAAAAAAATATTTCCGTAGTAAAGGAATATAACTTGAAACGACATTACGACACTGAGCAAAAACCTAAATTCGGCTGTCTCGTAGGTGAATCTCGAAAAAAAGTCATTACTTGAAACTGTCACTCAAAAATCAGCAGAAAATATTTAAAGTTGTAACAGACAAAAGAAAATCAGCTGTAAAGAGCGATCAACATCCCATAAGAAAAAAAAAATTAAACTGCCTTGTGAAAAAAAATTGCCAGGTGACACAGGAATAGTAACTGTTATTTTGGTTTGTATTGAAAGTGAAATTTTATTGCAAAATTAAATTTATCGTGAAATAAAAAAATGCCTGAAACCCCTCGAAAATTACGTCAGATCTAAATCAAAAGTGTACCATTAGAATCGGCATGGTTGAAAACCTAATATATGGAAATTACAATCCCTCTCCTTGAAAAACAAGGAAAATCACTTTTTTGCATCGGTAGTACTGATCTGTCTCCTTTTTTTTTCTTTTTTATTTCTCCAGGCCTAGCGGGTTACCAGAGCATCATAGAAAGATTGTTAATGGTTCATTCAAAAGCTATTTCTAATATCTACGTGCTCTATATGGATTCCGCCTTCTGCAAGTGCCATTACGCACTAAAATGGCACTTTTTTTGCCATTTTTCAAGGGGCGACACAAGCAGGCTACAATAACATCGTAGACAGATATTTTATAGCTCATACGGAAGATATTGCTGATATCTACGTTCTTCCTATAAATTCTGCCATCCGCAAGTTCCAAATAGCCCTAAAAATAGCACTTTTGGTGAAATGTCTCAAGTGGAAAAGCTGGGGCTATTTGGCTAGCAGAACCTTTTGTTTAATGTTTTATTTGAAGCTATTGCTTATATTCACTTACTTTTTTTCAATTCTTCCATTCGTAATTGTTATTTAGCACTAAAAACAACACTTTTGGTGTGACTTCTTAAGTGGAGAAGCTCTGAAGTATAAAACAGGTACTATTGCAACAGTTATGTTACTGAACTCTTAGCTGGAGGCTTCCAATAACCCTTTCCATACACTCCCCCCTCCCATTCCTCTTTGTAAATTTTATAAATTTTCTGCTTATCAGTAAACTACTGAAACATTAGCGGGCTACCACACCATCCTAGATAGATGTTTAATGGCTCAATTAAAAGCAATTGCTTATATTTACTAGATTTTTAAATTCTACTATCTATTAGATTTCCCAGATTTCAATGTTAACTAGTATCTAGGGAGATTTTGCAATGAACTCTTTATCATGGTTGGAGCATTAGCTGCAACCTAGTAAAGAGTGAACCACAGCCCACAGTATCTAAAAGTAAAAATTAAAAAAGTTAAAGTTAAGGAGTGATCAATAAATGAGTTAAACCAAAAACGAACAGAAATTGCAACAAACAACCGATTGAAACTCAAAACAAACAAAAACTAACGTGAGTAGGACTGGCAAAACCCATGTCTTCTTCAGACCAGAAAATGATTTGCACTTTACTAAAAAAACAAAACAAAAAACAGAAAAAAACGATTAACCGTGTATTGCTAGTTAGACATACATATTCTTATATCTATTCCTAATAATCTTAATACTTCTTTATTTCTAAAGTAAAGCACAATTAAAATGTGTTTTGCTTTCAGTAAAGTGCAAATTATGTTCTTATCTTGAGCTTGTTTGGAGGTTGTCAGCCCTACTCATGCTAATTGTTGCTATTTTGAGTTTGAATCGGTTATTTATTGTAATTTCTGTTCGTTTAGGGTTTAATTCATTTATTGATGGTGATTTGCGGAAGTTTTATGCTTGAAAAATTATTTAACTTTATTTCTTCTCATTTTTGGCTTAACTAATATGTTAGTAACAAAATCGAGTAATCAATCGTAAATTTTCTCAATGGGGCAGCCATACTAGAAAAAAAAAGTGATTTTAGGCTGGGAAATTGGCTGGAACGGATTAAAATTGTACAATGGTTCAATTACGATTGGCATGATTGTCTGCCACAATATTTACTTTTTTTTTTTTTTTTTTTACAGTAAATGGTCAATGGTAACAATTTTGTTCTACTCTTTTGGTGCAAATAACAAAACCACACTAAAATGACTGGGCCAGAAAAAACGCTACTTTTCATAAAAATTACGCTTCTTTCTCGGACAAATTTGCTGAACCGGATGACGAATCTCTGCTATAGTGAAATGAATCCTTGTTTTTTAATGTTATGTGCCTTAGGTTTTAGGTCCTACGGTCAGTTGATTTTTTCTAATTTTAACATTTAATGTAGATATTTTGATAAATCATAGATATAATCTAATGAAATTTTACCGTTAAAAAAACAAGGGGTTCTTGAAAGCATAGCATATATTAAATAGGTAATCTAACCTAACCTATGTACCTTCCTCCCCTCCCCTAGACCCAAAAATAACTGTTTAATTATCGTATACACAATGAAAACTACGCATTGCATTCCATTTCTCAATAGCGGTCTCTTGAAAATAACCTGTCTGCTGGGTTTCGTCTCTCATTAGTACATAGAAGTGTCGTTATTTTGCAGCAGTACCGTCAAAAATGTGGAACGGACGTTGAAACGCTTTGTAGAAAGATGCTGCTTTTGATAATGATGCTGCTTTGAGCAAAATCTTTTATTCAAAATCTACGGATGAAGATGGATCTCGGTAGGCTTTAATTAAAACATTTTGCAAGCAGGTTCGCAGTAATTTACCCCCCCCCCCCCTAACGTGCAAATATATATCCCAAAATATTTATTTGAAAACCCGTCATACAAAATAAATAAGATGACTCCTTACTTTTAGATGAAAACCCTTGTTTTTTATTATTAATTTTCAGATTGTTTTTAAAATAATTTCAGGAAATTTTGCTTTTCCTGCACTGCAAAACCTCCCTCTCTCTCTCTCTCTCTCTCTGAGAGAGAATGTTTATGTTTTTCATTAGAGTAGTAAAAGAAACAATTTTGTTATAAGGAAGCTAAGAAATAAAAGTTACCTTAGAATAGTTCTATTGGTGAGGGTCGCTACCTAAATATTATTACTGTCGAAAACCCCTTTTCAGGGAGCTTTAATTGGTAACTTTAGAATAGAATTAGTTTCAGATTAGTTATTTTAGTTTATTTTTTACTTCTAAGACAACACCTGCATTACTTCCCCCCAGTCAGCTCTATTCTGTATACTGTTGTCCTTAAGCCTCGTAGAAAATAAACACGTATTTTTGTATACAAATTTTTAGAGAATACATATGTCTTCTAATACAATAAATACATATTTTGAGGTATTTCAAAATATGTCCACATACATATTTATTTGTTTATTTTTTTTTATCACTTCTTTACATGTATTTTATCTCTAAGCGATTAACGACTTTTTTCTTTTCTAGGCTAAGAAATTAAAGAGCTGAGCCTCCACGCCCATAATTCTATACTCAGGAGAGACAACAATGCGTTATTTTATTTTTTCCATACCCGGGCACTTCGTATCGAAGGAGTTGTCTTACAAAGTTCGAGAAGGGCTCATTCGATTGGAAATTGGGATGGCTAGTGCCATTGATAATAGTCGAAAGTGATTGGCGTGCAACTAGCCCCCCCCCACGCCCATCATTTCCCCAAACATATCCAATCAAAATTTTGAGTTATCTATTTTGTTCAGCGTAGTTGATTTCCTGATAGAAAATATGTTTTTGAGAAGGATACTCCCCCACAACCCTCGGAGCAAGGGTATTAAGTTATGCCCTGGGGGCATATAAGGTTTATTAGAAGGCGTTGTCTTAGAAATTTCAAAAAAGAATCATCCGATTGGAAATTCAAGGGGCTAGTGCCCTTTTTAATAGTCTACAGTGATTGGAGGGCAACTAGCCCCCCCCCCCCATAGAACCTTAGAACCTTATTTATAATTAAATAAAAAAAACGAGTTTTTTCAACTGGAAGTAAGGAACAACATAAAATTTTAAAACGAACAAAAATTATTATGTTTGTGAGGGACTTCGCCCCCTAGTGAATTCCTTGCTCTTTACGCTGAAGTTCGAATTTTGTTCGAATCACAAATCCCTGAATCACAAAGGCCGTTTAATTAGAATAGATAGCTCTTTTGAAAGCACTAAAAAAAACCTTAGCGTAAAGAGCGAGGTATTGACTAGGAGGCGAACCTCCTCATAAACTTAATAATTTCTTTCCGTTTTAAGTTTTAATGTTGCTCCTTACTATCAGTTGAAAAAACAAGTTTTTTCTATTTAATTTCTGATCGTTTTTTAAATAATGCTGGGAAATCCGGCACCCCCTTCATAGAAATATCCCTTCCCCCAAAGATACACACTCCATGGAGTTCCTCCCACGTAAACCCCTCCTCCGACCCCCCTCCTGAAAAAGTCTGTCTCAAACAGTTCGTGGTAACGAACTGTAAGTAACTGTAGAGTGACCCGGCTCAATAGTAATCGAAACTCTAAAAAACGGATTTTTATACCAATAGATACATCAAAAGAATCAGATTCGTAGGCTGAGAAAATTTGTCTTATTTTCAAAAAAAGGAGGAAAAATCCCCTAAAAGTCAAAGAACTTTAATGAAAAGCACACCATCAAAATCAACGTGTCGGAGAACCCTATTATTGAAGTTTCAAGCTCCTATCTGCAAAAATGTGGAATTCTGTATTTCTTCCCAGAAGAAAGATCACGGATGCGTGTTTATTTATTTATTATTCTTTTTCCAGGGGTTATCGTATCGAACCGTTGGTACTAGAATATCGCGGAAGGGCTCACTCAAACGGAAATTATAAGTTCTAGTGCCCTTTTAAATTACCAAAAAATGGAGGGCAACTAGGCCCCCTCCAACGCTCTTTTTTCCCAAGGTCATCCGATCAAAATTTTACGGTAGCTATTTTGTTACGCAAGATCGAAAAATACAATAACTATCTCTTTGAGGATGACGTAATTCCCCACATTCCCAGGGAGAAGGTCTGCAAGTTATAAACTTTTATGTTCTGGAAAACAATTCTATATTATATTTTGTATTGTTTGATATTAGTTTGCTAAATTCGTATTACTTTGGTTTATCCATCACCTAACAACCTATTTTAACACGTCATACTGATTCATGATTTTCTTATATAAAAAAAGAGGTTAAATGAACTAAATTAATGATCAATTTGGTTGCTTGACACCTTGAAACTAAAAACAAACTAACTGAACACAAAAGAACTAACTAAACCATAATTTAAACACAGAAAGCACAAAAGCAAATGAACTTACCGAAAGAGCTTATCACTTCATAAAAAAAGGGAAAAATATTATTACATAAAAATATTAACAAGGTACATGAGTACAATTTATTCTGTTCAACCACCCTTAAGAAAAATTAGGTTAAGATACAAGAAGATATAACATAATGAAATAAGGGGCCCCTATACACCAAGGTCGCTCTTGGGAGCCATGAACTCGCACTTGGCTAAAGATTCCTATGAAGAAGATGGGAGGGGTGATAATTCTAAACAAAAGGTCCAAAAACCTCATATTCTTAGACATAATGGCATGTTTTACTATCTATCAGTCTGGATCCAGAAGAGAAAAGTTGATCTTTTCACAATATACTAGATCTTATCAGCAAGGCCCCATAAAAGATTGAAGCTTCAAGGCAAATTTTTTTGAAAAATAACTGTTCTTTTTCTCTTTTTAAGTGACCAAAAACATTGGAGGGCAACTAGACTCCCTCCCCGCCCCACTTTTTCTCAAAATCGTCGTATCAAAATTTTGTCCCTAAAGTAATAAGGGTTAGCATCTGTAAGCTACTTTGAGTTTTTTTTATAGGTGGAAGAAAAATAAAAATTCCAAGCAAAACATTTCTTTGTACATGAAAATCGTTTTTTTTTTCAGAAATAAAGCGATTAACGAAGCTATCAGAAAAGATATTAAACTTTAAAAATTTTATACTTGTGTGAGAAGGTAAAATATGACAGTGACATGAGGTTCCCAAGAACCTCAGTGAGGTTCCAAAGGTGTCCACATTCCCCACCGCCTCTCTCCACTGCATTTAAATTTCAAAAATTACACATCTATTTTGGCTATAAAGGTGTTGATAGCACAAAATTCAACTCCAGAGAGGTGGGGTCCAAGATATAATAATGCTAAAATTAAAATAATTACACCCCCAACTTCCTAACAGACATCATTGCTAGACCGAGCTTTCAACTTCGTCAATCAACTTCGAACATGTGCCATTACTGGCTGATGGCTTACAACCATGTTACCAATTTAACTCATACTCCCAAATATGATATTTCACATCTTTGCTACTATTTGGCAAAGCTAATTATTTGTTTGTTAGATTTACTTTATTAATTGTTTGTTTGACCTTACTTATAGTTACTAAATTGTCTTATTCCTTTGATGCTACAATTGTAATTTTCGAAGAAGTTTTTTAAACATTTAACATATTCAACGATTGGTCTATTTTATAATTATTATTCCATTAATTTAGCAGCATAGATTAATGAGCGTAAACATACGGTACTTCTTTTTCTAACATAAAAAAAATCTAGGGTTCCAGAACTATGATTTGGAGCAAGATCACCATCCAACTGACTAAACCTTTTTTATTAGGGTTCCCTGAGTAATTCCCTGACTAGGAACAGCAAGTAGTGTGTATATGATAAGATATAAGAATACGAAACCAAAATTTTATTGAAACACGCTTTTCAATATTTATTTAGATTCCAGTTTTCTTCCTTGTTGACCGAGGATACGATTTCTTGGCAGAGGAGCAGAAGCTGGACAAGGAGCAGAAGAGCTTGAATGAGCAGTAAATTCGTTTAGCAAGGAATGAGCAAAAAAGATGATTTATTGAAAAAAGTAAAGGGTTCTATTTCTTTTAAAATGTAAAAAAGGGGGGGAGGGGAGGCATAATCCAAATTTTTACGGAGAATAGAACTAACTTGAGGTTAAGAACCCTTGATTCTTATTTTAACTCTACAATTACAAGAAGCCATGTCTGCTGCAACGACTTTTTATGTAAAACTGAATGCCATTACACAAAAAGACGGCAACAGATACAGGCTTACACAGAAGTTTTCGAAATTTACTGCTCAGCTCTTTAATTTCTTAGCCTAGAAAAGAAATAGGACGTTAATCGATTGAATAAAAAATACATATAAAGAAGTGATAAAAATCAACAAACAAAGAAATATGTAAGTATACACATTTCGAAATACCTCAAAATATGTATTTGTTGTATCAGAAGAAACATGTAATCTCTCAAAATATGAATAAAAAATATGTATTTATTTTCTACAAGGCTTCGGGAAAACAGTATACAGAATAGAGCTGACTGGGGGGGGGGGGATTCATGCCAAACGGAGTTGGCGATAAAAAATTTTTCCAAGGTTTTTTTTTCTCGTCTTTCTGTCCTTTAAAGAGGATTTCTTCTCCAAAGTTTAAAGATTTATCTCATTGTGTTTATTCAACGAATTTTTAACGCATGCGTTGTTTTAGAAGTAAAATATAAACTAAAATAATTAATCTGAAACTAATTCTATTCTAAAGTCACCAATTAAAATCCCTGAAAAGACGTTTTTGACAGTAATAATATTTAGGTAGCCACCCTGGCACCAATAGAACTATTCTAGGGTAACTATTATTTCATAGCTTTCTAATAACAAAATTGCTTCTTTTACTACTCTTATCAAAAACAGGTTGTACAGCGGAGGAAGAGCAATATTCCCTGGAACTATTTTAAAAACAATCTGAAAATTAACCAAGGGTTCTCATCTGAAAGTAAGGAGCCGTCTTATTTATTTTGCATGACGGGTTTTCTAATAGATCAATAAATTGGGATATATATTTAGACGTTAGGAAGGGGGATGGGGGGGGATGACAGCAAAACTGCTGGCAAAATCTTTAATTAAGGCCTCCCGAGATCCATCTTCATCCCTAGATTTTGGATACAACCTTGTTCTGATATTCTTGAGAAAAATGGTTATTTTGGCACCTTCATTGAAAGAATTAAAAAAAAAACAAATATTGGTTCTAAACATATTAAATTTGCAAAATTATACGAAAAATTCCGTGAACTAGACTGAATGATTACTATAATCCAATGACAGACCACCTTCTTCCCCTAAGTTTATGTTAGATGCTCAAAGCAGCATCATTATCAAAAGCAGCATCTTTCTACAAAGCGTTCCAACGTCCGTTCCACATTTTTGACGATGCTGCTGCAAAATAACGACACTTCTATATACTAATGAGAGACGAAACCCGCCAGACAGGTTATTTTCAAGAAACCGCTATTGAGAAATGGAATGCAAAGCGTAGTTTTCATTGTGTTTACGATAATAAAACAGTTATTTTTGGGGTCTAGGGGGGGGGAGGAAGGTACACAGGTTTGGTTCGATTACGCATTTAATATATGCTATGATTTCAAGAACCCATTGTTTTTAACATGA
>JAQQPU010029471.1:0-10094 GCA_029168905.1 Artemia sp. Kazakhstan ARC1039
TTCAATGCTGAAAATGTTGATGTCAGTGTCAAGTATGGCTACTATGAACAATTTCATCCCCAGCAACCCCTCTCGGAAAATATACACGTTCAAATATTTTCCAATAAAGACTATTTCATTGATTTGTCATCAACATTTATTGATTTAAATGTTGCGGTGAAGAAAAAGTCAGATAATACAACTTCAACTGCTACCGATGGTCTCTCCTACGAAAAATGTATTCTACACAACCTGTTCAAACAAATTAATGTATTTTTTAATGGAACATTGGTGAGCACTAGCAATAATTTATCCAACTATGCAAGCTACATACAATTTATGATGATGATACCAAAGGCATATAAGGAGTTGAGAGGACAGTCATTGGGCTATGAATATCGATCAGGTGTTGATACTGACGGTGAGTTGACTACTGCAGTGACCCAGGAGTATCATTTAGTTGGAAAATTAAAGCATGAGATATTCAATATATCCCAATGGTTACCCCTCAATGTCAAGATTGACATAAAGTTGCAACTGGCCCCGTCGAATTTCATTTTGAGAAAAACACTTCCTGCAGCACCCGATGCAAATGTCATTATCACATCGGCAATTCTCCACGTCCGAAAACAACAGGTTATGAGCTCTGTTGCCTTGGCAGTGGAAAAGCTAAGAGCCAATGGTAAAAACATTAAACTTCTTGTCCCCCATACGATCACCAATCAACGTCACATTACCACCGGGTCTCGTAGCTATACCGATTCATCATTTATCAATGGAGAAATCTCATCAAAATTCGCTTTGGCCTTTGTGAAGAGTGGCAGTGCCGTTGGGTCCTGGACTGCATCCCCCAATGATTTTAATTTTTTTGGTCTATCTAGCCTTGTGTGCAAAGTGAATGGTATTCCACTGTACACTCTATCGTTTGACAAAAAATCCTATAGAACTCTGTATGAGTTGACCATGCAATCCCTAGATCAAGACTCCCAACTATTTGAAAATGGAATAACCGATTCAATGTTTTCAAAAAAGCATGGTGTAATTGTTTTGGACTTGTTGGGGACCCAGGATATGAGCATAGTACAGAAAGGGAATGTACGTTTAGAGTGCACATTTGCCGATACTTTGACTGAGAGTATCACGCTAATATCATTGAGTCAATTTGAAACTTATTGGGAAATCACACCCGACGGCAGTGTTCTACTAGACCTAGCACCATGAACACAAACCAAATAATCAACGTATTTAGTTTGAATCCATACATGTCCCAGTACAAGTCCTATTGCATACCATCGGACTTCATTGAAAAAATTCCAAAGTGTTAACAATACCTTAATCATTGTTAATAGCAGTCCATCGACTTTGATGACCGGCCATTGGCTATGCATCTTTCAAACAGCGAAGAATATTGAATTTTTTGATGCTCTTGGCCTATCGTATAAATTCTACATGCCATACATCAGCAACTTTATTGAAAGCAGAGGAAAAACTATTATTCACAATCAACGAAGAGTACAGGATTTAACGACTAAGACATGTGGCTTTCATGCACTACTCTTTTTCATGTTCAGATGTCGTGGCTATACCTAGACGCAGTTTCTTGACATTTACGTTGACTTACCTCGATTGAACGACTTTCTAGTGGAAAATATACTTACAAGCGTGTTTAATATTGATTTTAGTGCCCTACGAATAAAATGTTCTAAATATGTATGTGAAACTGTTTATTAATAAATGAAAAATGTAAATACATGATAAAAACGACTTTTTCTACTCTTTAGATTTTATCTTCTACTAGGTATAGGAATTTGTCGATAACAACTAATGTAGGTAGATTATCGGAATTCACAGTATACTGATCCTGATGTGCTGCAATGTCAGGGTCGTATTTTCTACAATAGAGTTTAACTTCTCTCTTATCATATTTCTTTGTATAGTCAATGATACTATTCTCATTCATTATGTAGAATTCACATGTTTCAATTTGCTTATTTGAAGCAATGTCACAAACAGTGTCCTCAAGTGGCGAATCACATTCCGTCCCAGCCAAATAAAAATCAGTGGGCTTATAATCATAGTAGCCATTGTCTTCACAATGATGACGTAGAAACCAAATTCTTTTGTTGTTCCAACAGTTGAATCGCTGACCCGGTTCCTCCTACCAGAACAATCTAAAGCCACGACGATACCAATCTCTTAGCAATAAACTAAAATCACGCTTAGAATTCTTTCCAATCATATCAGGATATGTATTCTCGAACTGATTACATTTATCATAGTGGCAATTGGAGCATACGTGCCCTCTAGGATGAGTCACACACCTCTGCAAGACAGGAATTACAACCTTTAATTTGTACAGCATATCCTCTATGCAATTTACACGGGTTGCATAATCTGCACTTTTCATCATACTCATCAATCATTGTACAATTCTCATATGATGACCAGCTGCCCAGTGTGTACATGCATAGCGGACATGCATGGAACATTTTTTCATGTGTTGAAACTCTCACTGTCACAATGAAACTGAGCTACTATGAACAAATTGAGTGGGATAGAGAGAAAGAGATAGAGGAGTAAATCAATCCTTGAACTCCATCTTTCTCATGAGAAAAAAAGTCCTAAATTTCTAAACTAGTGTTTAAAAGCATATCCACAATATCATTTTGCTGTGTCGTGATTAATATGTCAAAAAATTGCGTAAATGCATTTGGACCACAACGTAAAAGCTTCATGCAATAGTCTAATGACGGAGAATCAGTATTCATTATATCGACAAGCATTCCCTGAGAAATATCTTCCTTTGAATAGACAGCTCTAGAAAATCATCATCTAGAATCAAACGTTTTTCCATAAAAACTAGATTCCCCATGATTTGCTTTTTCTCAAATCTATCCATTTTTTAGAGTCCTAACACTCTCACAACCAACTTCAGACTAATCAGAATGTTTTTTCTACTCTAAAAATATACGCTAGTCTACTATAGAAAGAAAAATATCTTTGATTTAGAAACAATTTTATTGAGCATAATTACAACAATAATAATCACTGATTCAATTTGTTTTCATCTATATATTTCACTAGTGCATCTAATGCTGCCTGAAGTCTATTTATATGCACAATATTCAGTTTCGCAGCAAAACATAATTGCTTCTCCATTTAAACTTGCTTAATGATATCGCATATCTAGCATACATATCATCCCATTCAAGGCATGGTCTACAGCCGCCTGTTATTTCCACAGCCACGTTTGGTGCTCGTATATCTTTGCTGCTAGTGGCTCCACCATCAACCTCCAATAGTGTAAATGCTCCACTCATTTTCTCTACTAATATCGTCTCAAATAAACTATTCTCTCTGAATTCAATTCTCTTACTAATGTGAATTGTAATGAAAATATCTCCTTTTACTCGAATCCAATTACCAATCAAGTTATCGTATATGGAGTAACCTCCGCTCTCTCTGATTGCCCCTAAAAAATGGGTGTTGCGTCAAAAACCAGTCTGCTTGCGTTATATAATCTCAATTATACTTTCAAAACGTGTTTGTTCACTTTATAGGTATATAATATAAAGGGATTGGTCGCTTTTTGCAATGTGCACGTCAAACTGCACTGTATATTCTTGTGAAATTCATTGTACAATTGATATCAATAGCATCAATACTGCTCATGCATTGCTCCCCACCCCCTCTAGATGTAACCTAGATACATCTAGGGGGTCATTCCAAATTCCACACCAATAATTTGGAATGACCCTAAAGTCTCCTCATTATGAAATGGACATTGAAACACTAGAGAGTGTCCAAAGACAAGCAACAAAGCTCATACCAGCTTTCCAAGACAAGCCGTATGAGGAATGCCTTGTATCCCTCAAACTCCCCACCCTAGTCTATTGAAGAAAGAGAGGAGACACAATCACTACTTGCAAACTGCTAGAAAACAACCTCTCAACCTAGATAAGAACCACCCACCTTACAGTTTAATTTGTCCTGTCATGCAAGAGAGACTAAAAAAGGACCCACATTCACAAAAAATGACTTTTCAGATTTCTATGATATCAGACAATATTAATGGAACTAAGGACAAAGACTTTTTCATTGATGAATTATGCGGCCAGTACGATCTAGTTCATTTGCAAGAGCATTTTTGACTTCATTTAGTCTTACTTTTCTGCGCCGAAGTCCAAACTACATAGCATTTTTTACCTCTATCAGGGTAACTGGTGGCCGTCCGTCAGGGAGTCTGGCATGCATCTTTAAGCGTAACGCACATTTCCCCTATCCCTTATCATCATGATGAATTCTTCTTAGCAATTCGTATCGGCTAAACTATTCTGTTCAACTCATATTTTCCGCATGGTAATAGATCTAATCATTCAATTCTAATTTTTGCGAGAAAATGCTTCTTAGAGAAAATTAATTAAACGCCTAGTGTGCCTAGACGTGCCTAAACGCCTAGAAAGTGCTTCTTAGTGAAAATTAATTAAACGCCTAGTGTCTCAATCTCTAAATTACATATTGCTCAGTGATCTCAGTAATACAAATATCAATACTGACTATGTTAGAAAGGATTATGGTCTTGATTGTCTCCCACTATACCGCATCATTCCTAAATCTCTACCTTTCACCTATATCCATCACTCTGAAGTACTACTGACATTGACCACTGTGTGTGCTCTTCATCTATTTATTCTTCGATTGTCCATGATAATGATCATGATATTGACCACCTACCACTATCTGCGATTTTTGCGCTTCCGTGTGTTCCAATAGATTTGAGATTCAAAAAGAGATCAAAATGGCTTTTGAAGTATAATTGAAAAAAAAGCAGATATCTCGTTATACATATCAATACCTACATCCCTTCTATTTCTTTTATGTGTACCTTATCATTTATTACAGCTTAAATATGTGGGATCTGACAGAGTGCCTGAGTTAAATTCGTATTATAAAAAATAGTGTCTTGTCTGAAAGAAGCTGAATATACAGCTGTTCCGTTAGAACATATCCGTATTGGTACTCAAAAATCAATCTGGTCAGCAGATCCCAATTTAAAGACTGTGAAAAACAAAGCTAAATTCTGGCTTCGAGTTTGGAACGATTGTGGCCGACCACGATCAAGGTGAATTGTGAATTTAAAACAAAAAACTAAAGCGGATTAAAAGAGGTATCTGTAATAAACATTTAAATAAACATGAATCGCTTAAAGTGATTAATTCTGAAAAGCTTGAAAATGAGTAAACTTGCAGTGATGCCATACCACCATCTATCTGACAGAAGCATTATTCTTCAATTTTTCATGTTGTTAACTATTCCGTACATGCCGTTAACTATTTATGTTGTTAACTATTCCGTACACTCGTGTATTCTCGTCTCATTGCACCTTTTTTTTCTATCCGTATTTCACAGCAACATGCAATTCTCATTACATTTTCTGGTGTATGTAGTGGTATTAAGAATTTAAAATCTGATTATATTGGTATAGATGGGATATCTAAAGTTCATCTTTTGCAAAGTTGCCCTGCACCTGTTTTTCCTTTACAGTTACTTTTTTAGATGTGTTTATGCACATCTAGTGTTCCTGAGAGTTTGCTGTATAGCACTATAAGTGCAATATTAAAACGGTGAAAATCTCTTGCTGATTGTTCTTCATAATGGCCCATTACTGTTTCTTGTGATATAAGTAAATTACCTGAATATATAATTCTTCTCCATCTAACTAATAGGATGAATGAAGGAGAGAATCAGTTTGATTTTCGGCCTGGAGTGAGTTGTCAGCATCCTCATCGCATTTTAGCATCCAACAGTAAAGGAATTAATATTTGTGCTTTAGATCTTTCCAAAGCATTGTAATCTATTCCCAGCTTTTTTTATTCCCTTAAGCCTACGTTTCAGGTGTTAACGTTTCAGTTATTCTGCTTCTGTAGTATTGTTATTTTAATTCTTTCCTTAGTCTGAAATCTTCTCCAACTACTATTATGAAAGTTAAAAGAGGCGTAAGACAAGGTGGTGTTTTGTCACCTACACTTTTTAAAATTTGCGCTTCTGGCGTGCTTGCGAAAATATCCTCTGATGCTTCACATATTTCTTATCTTGCTTATGCTGACGATTTGCTCCTGATTAGTCGAACTAGGACTGGTTTCTCCAAAATGGTATCTTCTGTTTCCAATGCTTTTTTCTGAAATTAACCTTTCGTTGAATGAAGAGAAGTATAAGTTTTTATTTTTCGCTTCAACTTCTTCATCTCCTCCTCTTCATCCTCTCCGTCTATTCCGTCTGTTGATTCTTTGCAGTGGTTGGGCATAACCCTTACTAATAATCTTTACAGATTTCGTCAGCGCACCGTTTCAGATATTTCTAAAAGAATACAATCTGGATATGGAAATATTGTTCCCAATAGAGGGAAATATATTAGACGGGCGCTGGCAAAACTCTACTCAACATACTGTAATCAATCAGTCCTTTACACGACAGGAATTTACCCCATCCTGAGAAAAATTGATTTAAAAAGAGTATCCATTTCAGGTTTCTCCTTTTCATTCCTCCTTGGACTCGTAACCGGATTCTAATTAATAAATAAGATAGATGGATAGATAGATATTTATTACATTAAAAACCGCTTTGGGTCATGGCAAAAAAATGAAAAATCACACCAAATAATAGCACATAATAATAACACTCATAGCAAAATATATCATATAATAATAAAAATGTAAAATTACAAAATCAAACAAAAACATAATAAAGCAAATAATACCATTAAACTAACATACATAATTACACAAAATCTCGCACACATGATAGATATAGATAATTAGATGAATATTTAATGCTCTAAAGCCACAAGGGCTATGGTTAAAAAATAACAAACAAACAAAAACACCTTACACACATTCAACATTAGTTTCAGCACTCACCCCCCCCCCTTTAAAATTATCTGTCTGTGTGTCATCTTTATGTGTATTTATATGTTTTGCAATCTTTCTTATTGTTCCATTATCTTTACATCCTGGACCTAATGGGACCCAAGGCCATACACAGGATTTTTTTAGGGGGGGAGTGGGGTTACACACAAAAAACTCAAAAGAAGCATACAAAATTTGTCCATATCCATTTTTGTTACGTTTTTACGAATCAAACAAACATTTCGGAAGGGGTTTCAAACCCCCCCCCACCCCTCCCTCTGGTTACGGCCTTGATGGGACCTAATCTGCAGATCCCATAATCATAATCTTTTAATCTATAGAAAAAATATACCTGATATAACATTAAAGTTGGAAAAGATACACAGGAAGCTCTTGGGTACTGTTCTTCATGGACTTTCTCCACATATTTGTATTGTTATTTTAGGTTTTTTTGTGTGTGTGTGTGTGTGTGTGTGTGTGTGTGTGTGCGTGCGCGTTTGTGTCTGTGTGTGTGTGAATTTCATTTCTTTTTTGTATTTAACGTTGAAATTTTTCATTTCTCTATTGTTGTTTTTTTGTGTGTGTTTATTTAATGTTAAATTTTTTTCTATAGTCATTATTTTTCGTTTTATGCATTTAATTGTTTTTACTCCACATTTAATACTTGTATAGTGTTTTGTGGGTAAGAAATAAATTATTATTATTATTATTATTTCTCTCGATGTCTGAAATATGCCCCCCTCCTGTAATTAGACACCTCCTAGCCTGCTCCTAGTTATCATACCTCCAGTGGTTTTATGACAAATAAAAGCATATTAATTGTCCTCTGTGTTAAATCCAGAATTTAACAGTTAGGAACTTGAGATTTTTCACAACCTACCGTCTCAAGTACCGCTGCTGTGTCACGGAATCAAAACCTCGGTATTTATAAGCATCTGCCTATGGTAAGGACTCAAGTAATATTGATCGTTTGCTATACCGAGGTGTCTTGAAATAGAGAGGTCCTTAAACCTCAAGTTCCTGCCTGGAATTTAATCTGGTGTCTGTTCGAAAGACAATTGTCTATTCAATGGATGCGCTACAAGAACTAGCGCTGAATAGAAACTCACCCTGGAAGCAGAAGGAATTCTTGCAAACTATTTGTGTGCACACTTGTTTGTTTAGTTTTGAAAACCGCACTTGATTTCTAAACAGGAAAATCGAAATCCTTAACCACACGGAAAAGAAAAAGCTCCAACAGTGCGGTTGACGCAATAAAGAATTGGCTCAAATTAATTCAAAGTCAGCGGAACGCCACCACCTCGGCCGGTTGCGGTGCGCTGGTGGCGTTATGACACTTTGGCAGTGGTCGACCTGGCCTCTCGTCGGTCGCGTTCAATGCATGTGCTGCCGGGGTCTAGTTGGACCAACTGAGGTCTAATGTTCAAAATTTTGCAAACTTTTTATTCTTATGATAAAACTTTGATTAAACTTCAAAATTGATTTCAGTAATTTTATATAGCAAAAAAATGGTGATTCCAGAGAAGCCCATAGTCCTTTAATTGTTTTTTAATGATGTCCTTTCATAATCCTTTTATGATAATTCATGAATTATTTATAATATCCATAATTCCATAGTCCTTTAACTATGTTAATGGAGGTAACCAGCATTCAAGTTTTTGAAAATCCCGTAGCTGTCAGGTCACTGCACTACATGTGGAAAAACAACTTTTGCGGTACCTACCCTTTCACACAACTACCAATTACATATTTTAGTTTCTCTATTTTTAGTCAGAACATGCAATCACTATAAGGAAATCTTAAATTATCTTTAAAATATTCAGTTAATCCAACATGAAACCTATTACTTTAATCGGTACTTGTCTATTAATTTTTTTTTTGGTTTAATGGTTTTTTTTTGTTTAAATTTTTTTGGTTTATTAAAGAACTTGAACTCCTTAACCTTTCGCGGTCTGTGCTTGAGTTTGACTTTTTCCTTATGCTTCAAGACTAAATGCTCTAGCTTACGAATAATTTACATAGAAATTTTAACTTTTATCAAGAACAGTTTTTTAATTTCAGGGTTTATTTAGTTGTGTTTACTTTAAATAATAATATTTTTTGTTTAAATGGTATTAAACGCAATCAGAGAATTAAATACCTGCAATACCAACTCGCTAGTTTCTCCCCTCGAAGTGCTTTCAAAACAATAATAGTCAAACTTAAGAGCAGAGAGCGGCCACTGATGACATTCCTGTCATGTATTAATCTAAAAAAACAGTTTTTCCAAGGGAAGTAAAGAGCGACGTTGAAACTTAAAACGGACAAAAATTATTGCTCCACAACCTATCTAATATATATCAATAAAACTAGTACAAATAAACCAACTAATTATGTTTCCCTGTGGTTCCAGGATTATAGAAAACTAGCGCTTTATATATAGAAAACGACGGAGAATAGACGATTTATGAAACTGACTAAGGGGGCTTGGAGGGGGAGGGTGTGGGAAAGGTTTTTGTAAACCTCCAGTTAAGGATTCATTCATTCATTCTTAACGGACATAACAAAATACTGAAATTTATTTTGTTCAAAATCCAGCTAGTTTTGGGAATTAATAGGATTCGAACCCATAATGAATAGAAGTTTGGTAAATATACAAACCGAATTCGGGCCCAAGCCTGTGTTGAAAATTGTAGAATAAGTTTTAGGAGACTTGTCAGTTTATCTGGCCTCCCTCAGGCCATTCAGCGTGTCCCCAGGTGGCGATAGGGGAACACTCTACAGATATGTAGGGTACCTGCATAGGAGGCACGGACCAAGGGGGGACCTTGTCCCTGGGGGTCCATAATAGAATCTGGGGCACCCTCGCCCGGGGTCATAAATACAGGCGGAGGAGGAAGAAGGCCCCTCAAATGTACACTCAAAAGGGCCCACTGGTTTGTCCACTAGGCCCATGAGTTGCAAACCTACTCCCAGTAATGGGTTAAATTGCATGGTGATGCAGAACACCATCGTAGGAGGATCCTCTATAGGAGGACAACTGTGGCAGGGCGTAAGATCCAGATCTATGGACAACGGCCTCTGCAAAGGGCTGCCTCGACCTTTTCGGGGTACCAGCAAGACTGGGGACCTTGCGGTCAACTCTATTCCCACTTGAGGAGTGGCGCCCCTCGAGTAAATTATAAGTAGTTACCTATTAGGCACTTTCACGGATACAAGCGATGTATCCCT
>JAQQPU010029472.1:0-10094 GCA_029168905.1 Artemia sp. Kazakhstan ARC1039
AGGGGGGGGGGGGGGCTGAAATTCATTTCCAATAGAAATGATGATTATATTCGTAATCAGCATAAAAAAAGGCATCAAATGGTGTATTCACTTTATTCCTAACTCAATAATATGATTTGGTAAAACTTTACCTAGGATTATTCTGCATAGGCTATTAGCCTATGGAGTAAGAATTGTTTTCTTAATAGGTTTCCTTGTGTCCAGCTTAGACTCTTAGGATTAAAATACTGGTTGGATAATTTAAAGATTTGTATATATATATATACACTGACAAATTAGCCATCTGGTGGTATCCCATTTTAGAGCAATTGAGCCTCATGTGTTATCCATAAATTTCTTAGGTCAAGTAAAGTTTATCTAAACATTTGAATGCACTTTTCCTTAAAAAAATCTTTCAAATAGATAGAAAAGGCAGCCCATACATCAAAATCCACCAATACATCTTTAGACATTCTTAACAAAAATAACTAATTTTTAGTAGTTTTTTCTTCGCTTTCTTCTAGACTAAACCCGTGCAGCACTGTCAATATATTAAAACGGCAGAAGCCACAGAAAAAAAAATACAGGACCCAGGATTCTGCAAAGTTTCGAGGTCAGGTATTGGGTTTGCCTGTAATCCAAGTCTCCCATTTCATTAAGAAAGAAATTTGTTTAGTATGGAAGATTAGACAGAATCATTCCAGCAAGTAAGAAAATGTCTTGATTCTATTTTTCTATTGTGAGAAAATGTGAAACCTTAAGAAACTGAACACTTATTGCGTAATTTCTTTTCATGATAGTGCGTTAGATGGCAGTGCAATCACAAGCAGCGCAATAGCGCTGCCTAAGTAAAGAGCGATGTTTACACAATGTATTACTATCTTTTTTTTCTTTTTTTTTCTTTCTCTATACCAGGGCACTTCGTATCAAAGGAGTTGTCGTAGAAACTTCAAAAAGGCCTCATTCGATTAGAAATTGGAGTGGCTAGTGCCCTTTTTAATAGTCGAAAGTGATTGGGGGCAACTAATCCCCCCCCCCCCACGACCATAATTCTCACAAACATATCCAATAAAATTTTGAGATAGCCATTTTGTTCAGCGTAGTTCATTTCCAGATAGAAAATATGTTTTTAAGGAGGTCACTCCCCTACAACCCTCAGGGCAAGGGTTTAAAGTTATGCCCTAGGGGCATACAAGAACGATGCTGGCACAATGTATTATTTATTATTTTTTTCCTTTAGACCAGGGCACTTCGTATCGAAGAATTTTTAGTAGAAACTTCAAAAAGGGCTCATTCAATTGGAAATTGGAGTGGCTTGTGCCCTTTTTAATAGTCGAAAGTGATTGGAAGGCAACTAACACCCCTTCCATACTCACCATTTCCCGAAATACATCCAATCAAAATTTTTAGATAGCCATTTTGTTCAGCGTAGTTGATTTCCAGATAGAAATTAGGTCTTTGAGGATAACAACCCCCCACAACCCTCAGGGAGAGGGTTGTAAGTTATGCCCTGGGGGCATATAAAGTTTAATAGAACGCGTTGTCGTAGAAACTTCAAAAAGGGCTCATTCGGTTGAAAATTGAAATGGCTAGTGCCCTTTTTAGTAGTCGAAAGTGATTGGAAGGTATTTAACACCCCTTCCACGCCCACCGTTTCCCCAGACACATCCAATAAAAATTTTGAGATAGCCATTTTGTATCACGCAGTTTAAAGTTCAGGAAATTTTACCTTTGAGCAGGACATTCCCCCCACAGTCATCAGGGCAAGGGTTATAAGTTATGCCCTGGGGGCATATAAGGTTTTTATTGAAATCTTTGTCGTAGAAACTTGAAAAAATCCTCATTCGATTGGAAGTTCAAAGGTCTAGTGCCCTTTTTAGTAGTCGAAAGTTTTTGAGGGCAACTAATCCCCCCTCTCACGCCCACTTTTTCCCCAAACATATCCAATCAAAATTTTTACATAGCAATTTTATTCAACGTAGTTGAAAGTTTTGGAAATTAAGTCGCTAAGGATGACAACCCCCCCTTACAATCATCAGGGCAAGGGTTGTAAGTTATGCCCTGGGGGCATATAAGGTTTTATTGAAAGCGTTGTCGTAGAAACTTCAAAAGGGCTCATTCAATTGAAAATTAAAAGGGCTAGTGCCTTTTGATTGGAGAGCGACTAACGCCTCTCTCACGCCCACCATTTTCTCAAACACATCCAATCAAAAATTTGAAATATCCATTTTGTTCAACGTAGTTAAAAGTTCTAGAAATTAGGTCTTTTCGGATGATAACCCCCTCAGAGCCCTCAGTGCAAGGGTTGTAAGTTATGCCCTTGGGGCATATAAGGTTTATATAGAAAGTTGTTGTAGAAATTTCAAAAATGGATCATTTGATTGAAAATTGAAATTACCCTTTTTAATAGTCGAAAGTGAGTGGATAGTAATTAACCCCCCTCTCACGCCCACCATTTCCCCAAAAACATTCAATCAAAGTTTAGAGATAGCCATTTTGTTCAACGTAGTTAAAAGTTCTGGAAATTTTGTATTTAGGGATGACGAGCCCCCAGGACAACGGTTTTAAGTTATGCCCTGGGGGCATATAAGGTTTTTATAGATAGAGTTGTTGTAAAGCTTCAAAAGGGGATCGTTAAAGAGGAAATTGAGTGGGCTAGTGCCCTTTTTTATAGTCGAAAGTGATTGGAGGGTAACTAATCCCCGTCTCACGCCCACCATCCCTCCAAACGCACCCAATCAAAATTTTCAGATAGTCCTGTTGTTCAACATAGTTGAAAGTTCTGGAAGTTAGGTCTTTGAGAATGAACTCCCCCCCCCAGCCCTCAGAGAAAGGGTTGTAAGTTATGGCCTGGGGGCATATAAGGTTTGTATTGAAAGTGTCATCGTAGAAACTTCAAAAGGGCTCATTTGATTGGAAATTGAAAGGGCTAGTGCCATTTTTAATAGTTGAAAGTGATTGGAGACTGACTAACGCCCCTCTCACGCCCACCATTTCCCCAAACACATCCAATCAAAATTTTGAGATAGCCATTTTGTTTAACGTCGTTAAAAGCTCCGGAAATTAGGTCTTAGGAAATGACAACCACCCTAACAGCCCTTAGGGTAAGGGTAGTAATTTATGCCCTGGGGGCATATAAGATGCTTATAGAGAGCATTGTCGTTTCAAAAAGGGCTCATTCGATTGGAAATCGAAAGGCTGAGTGCCTTTTTCAATAGTCGAAAGTGACTGGAAGGCTTGGCATTTTTATAGTAAAGATCGATGTGAGTATTATGTATTATTTTTTGTTGTTGTTTAGACCAGGGCACTTCGTTTCGAAGGATTTATCGTGGGAACTTCGAAAAGGGCTCATTCGATTGAAAATAGAAAGGGCTGATGCCCGTTTTAATAGTCGAAAGTAATTGGAGGGCAACTAATCCCCCTCCCACACCCAACTAAATATCAGTATATGTATATTAAACTGACAATGCACATTCATTTGTATTTCTTTAGTAAAGTGCAAATTATGTTCTTGCCTTTGGAAGGCATAAGGGTTTTGAGCCCTACTTATGTTAATTTCTGTTCGTTTTGAGTTTAACTCGGCTATTTATTGTAATTTCTGTTCGTTTTGGATTTCATTTATTTATCGATGCTGATTTGTGGTAGTTTCACGCTTGGTAGGTTATTTGATTTTATCTTTGCTCACTTTTTGTTTAATGTACTTCTTTACTTTTCTTTAAAAAACTTTATTTGTGGAAAAAGCTTTTTTAGTTAATTTCTGGAAAAAAACGTGCATAAGGATTGAAAATATAATCATTAAGGTCCTTTTGGTCCAGTCTACACATTCTGACCTTAGGTAGAAGAGAAAAAACCGCCACTTTCTCTCCAAACCATATCTAAGATAAAAAGATTACTTTGACTTTTGTCTTTCTTACTAGTTACAAGTCAGTTCAGTAACTAGCTGCTTAATGAGAGCCTAGCAGTCTGCGCACACTCAAAGTTTACCCCACTATACTCAAAGCCTTATTGTTTAGACACTCTCATAAGATTTCAATTTGTTTTAAATCTTTTGTTATGACCACTTCCTAATCTATTTGGGGATCAACTCCTTTTCCTTTGATATTATTTATTAATGCTTAAATACCCTTTGGCATACTTGACCCGTCACGGAATAATACTTATTGTTTCCACTGCGAGACGTCAGATGACTGGAATATCAGGAAAAAATGGCTGCATGTCTTGGAATGTTTTAACTTATTATGTTCAATATCCCATCAATTCAATATGAAATGCAAAACAACTTAATTTAACCTGATAGAATACACACATATTCAAGATGTAAAACTTGTAGTTAGTCCTGTGTTTCTTTTTGTAATCGTGTGATTTTTGTTCAGGTTAAAGAACATTTTCATTAGTCAGAACTGCGTAATTCATACATTCCCTTATGAAATAAATATCCTCAGGTAATATTCAAAGCCTTGTCTGATTAACCAAGGCTAATAAAAACTTGCTACTGTAGCAAGTTCTTATAACTCCTTAAATGGATTGAATAGGGAACCATTCAATCTTCAATAAAAAGAGAAAAACTTGCCTTTTCCTTTTGGGTCACTAAAATTGAAAAGGTTTTTTCTTGTTAAGAGTTGAGATATAATTGGATATTAACTAAAGTTAACTTTATTCCTTAATGAGACAAAGAAAGCAAGGCACAATTTGAAACGACACGTTGATGGCGGGAGCAACAGGTCCAGTAAATTTTGTGTCCTTTACCATTGGAATTTCTATGGCCAAAAATCCCTAACAAAATACTTAAAATTCACTTCTTGAATGCCACCTTTTCTATCCACATAGTATGTGAGTATAAAAAAAGTTTCTAAAAAACCTGCCTGGTGAAATCTTTTTTTCGCTCGGATTAAACCTTATTCTGGAATAACGATAAATGTTATTTTAGTTCATCCTAACTATAAAAATAAGGTGCTCAAATTTTTTGGGGGGAATTTTTATATAGATCTTGAAACCCTGATAAGTCTATGTTGTCATTTTTTTCTCATTGGCTACCGTGGCAGTAGGATATCATTAAAGCGTTGTAATGTGTAACCATGTTAAAATTCATCATTAAGGTTTTACTAACTCTAAACCGCCAAGGTGTGCAAGCATTGACTGCACGTTTAAGTATCAAAGCCTCGTCCATTATTTGGAGGCCGAAAAAAAAATTAGATTTTCAGTTTAATCTTGAATTTTTCATCATAATATGATTAATGATTAGTTCTCCTAGGTTTTTTGTTATAATCTCGTATTTTTCATCATAATATGATTTAATGATTATTTGTCCTAAAATGTGTAGGTCCAAGAAGCAAAAATAGTGAATTGTACTTTCTGACAAAAAGTTCAAAAATCTTTGCAGCATTACGGCAGAAAAATGAGAATAATAATAGCACAAATTTTCGTAAATTATATTAGTTACACAATTAAAATCCTTAATATCCTTCAGTTTTTCAGAATCCTTATATATTTGATACAGGAATATATTTCATGAATAATTGAATTTTCCTCTTTTTTTTCTCAATATACCAGTAATAATACACCCTTTGGAGTCTTTATGTGACAAAACTAGAAATTTTTTAAATGGAAAGTTCAAGAGAGCTGTTAAATATATGCTGTTGACATCTTTATTTCCTTTGCCAAAGTTGGAAAAGATATTTTTGTAGGGTTTCTAGTTACACACTTCAAAAAACTAAAAAGAAACAAAATAATTTTCATATATCTGAAAATTTATTTCAAACAAACTGAGTAGGGTCATTTTTCCTTATATTTGTAGAGTTCAGAAGAACTAGCATTTTACCGAAAGCACAAAACTGACGCAAGAAAACAGGATTAGTAGTAGAAAAAAATCCTTAGGTAGCCTGCAGAAAATAAGAGAATAATTTATGAAGCTCCACTGATCATGAAATCAGTAAGTTTTAGTGTTCAATTTTGATTCTCAAGAAATCTGAAGCAAGCTCAGTTTTCAGTAAAGCACTAGTTTTGCTCAATTTTGTGAACGTAGGAAAATATCACGCGTAAATTTATTTAAAACAGTTTTTCAGACATATAGAGCATAAACTACGAAGCAGTAATTTTTGCTTAAGGTGTCAACTTCGATATTTACTTTCATCAAAAAAAACTTTTTTTAAAAATAAAGCAGACCTTCAATATTTCTCTCCTTAATTGCCCAAACTATTGATTTTAACTAGGCTATTCGCATAACGGTATGGAGATTTTTAGAATTTTCTCCATGATTTATTATTTATATGTGCCTGCAGAATCTTATGCTAGGGATAGAGAGGAAACTTATAATAAAAGGACATAGTAAAAGTACCTGAAAAAAAAACCTAAAAACTAAAACAAAGAACCCAAAAGAAGCATTCATTACTCAAAACCCAGCACAATGCTATTTTGTTAGATTGACCATAATATTTGCGAAGGGCGACATTCCTTAAGGTTACCTTGCAACGCTGTTCACAGTCATTGCTCTCGCAAGGCAAACTCAGCAAAGGTTCAAGCCAAGAACACAGAAAGAGGATTTCATTTCCACGGAAAGAAACTGCATTATTTGTATTTTTTTTTTTAGCGTCACAGCGATGATTCTGTTCTAATAAAAACCAATAAGGGAAAAGGCATTTAATTTTGAAAGGCTTCAATATTGCGAGGGGTGAGGCAGGACCCCGAAACAAACCTTTGGCTTTTTAATAATACAGAAAAAAATAATGATGACCAGAAACTTCTTTGGCTTTCAAATTCACGCCATATGATCAAAGAATATGTATCAGATGTGTACTTATCGTGTTTTGGCTCAAAACATTCATTTGTTTATATAAGGCTATTTCCAAAAAAGATCCTTGAAAAATTGTGACTTTAAAGCTATGCAAGATGTTTATATAATTGGAATTAAAGAGGGAGTAGGAACGGTCCCAAAGGCCTTCCTTTGGGACGTACACTTATGCAGAGCGTAATCTGTGCAAGTTCCTGATTTTCATAGCACTTGATGTGTCCATAGTTCTACTTTATTAATCTGTGAAGCCTTTGCTTTACAATTAAATAACAAAAATGTTTCACCTGAAAGTAAGGAGTAATATTAAAGCTTTATTTGAACAGAAGTTGTTCCGTATATGAGACAGATGCCCTTGCCTCCATCTTTCGCTCTTTACGCTTAAGCCTTAGAGTTTTCTAAAAATAATTCTCATTCAAATTCAAAGACCCATGTGTTTTAGCAGTCTTTCTTAAATAGCAATTAAAAAAAACTTTTCGAAAAAGAAGTTTTCCATATAAAATTAAGGAGCCATATTAAAATTAAGAACAGTAGAAATAAATTCCTATAATAGTTAAAATTTAAAACGACCAGAAATTAATATTAAAAATAAATGAAACCCAGAATGACCAGAAATTAAAAAAAAACATGATAAATAAACATTGAGATAAGGGGTAAAAATATAAATGAATAAATAAACCTTAAAACGAGAAAAAATTAGATTGAATGTTCAAGCGAAACATAAACGAATACAATTACTACAAACAGGAGTTTCCTTACTGCCCTTTTCCCCTTTATGTAACCGTAAAAGTCTTAGGCTTGTTTCTTCAATTGCACTTGACTGAAAACTATATGTATCTTGAACGATATGCTTTTGTTTTCAAAACATCGACGATAATTGAATATAAAACACTTTAATAATCGAGATGGCTGAAAGAGCTAATTAAAATAAACTGAACATCTAACATATGATGGTGTTAATTCCTAAAAACTCAGCGATTAAAAATTTTATTTCAATGTATTTTCTATTTTTATTTTTAAATATTGAAACTTCTTACTTAGGCAGCGCAATAGCGCTGCCTAAATAGGGTAGGATGTTTGAACAATGTACTATTTTTCTTTTGTTTGTTTTAGAACAGGGAATTAGGTATAGAAGGAGGTGTCGCAGAAACTTCAAAAGTGGCTAATTCGATTGGAAATTCAAAGTTCTTGTGCCGTTTTTAATAGTCGAAAGTGATTGAAGGAAACCAGCCTTCCCCCCACAACCATCATTTCCCCAACCACATCAAATCAAAATTATGAGATAGCCATTTTGCTCAGCGTAGTTAAAAGGTTCAGTGATTGTGTCTTTGGGGATGAAAACCCTCCCCCAGAGCCTTAGGAAAAGGGACATAAGTTATAATAGTCGCCCATTATAAACATATAATGTTTTTAAGGAAGGGGTGGTTGTATAAACTTCGGTGGGGGCTCATTCGATTGAAAATCAGATATTCTAGTGCCGTTTTCCAGAGTCAAAAGTGATTGGAAGGCAAATACCCCCCCCCCCCACACTTTCTCATTTCCTTTAATGCACCCAATAGTAACTCTGAGGTAACCAATTTAATCAAAATGGTCCCAAGATAATTTAACAAGGCTTTTGAGGTTGAAACGAACCCCTAGAGTCTGGGGTTAAGTGTTGTAAGATGTGGCCCAGGGGAATATAATGTTTCTATGGAAGGGGTGTTCTTATCAACTTTAGAGGATACTCATTTGATTGGAAATTGGAAATTCTAGTTCCATTTTAAGAGTCTAAAGTGACGGAGAACAACTAGCCCCTCCTTCGCCCCGACTACCCCACTTTCTTTCTAAGCGTATCGGATTGAAATTGTGAGATAGCCATATTGTTAAAAAAAAAGTCGAAAGAACATATAACAGTGCTTCCAGGGTCGACACAACCCCAAACAGCCATGGGCAAGGGTTGTAAGTTATGCCCTTGAAGCGTATAAGGTTTTTAGAATGTTTAGCTTTGTAAGCTTGCCCCTCCTTGCAGGGCTAATAGATTTGGTAGCGTGATACAAACTGAGGCGTTGGGTAAGAATCGGTACTCAGAATTCAGTGACAACTGATTTTATTTATAAATAAGATAAAAGGAAAAATATTCTAATTCTATCTATGTTGACTATTTCCAAACCTCTTCTAAGGTCAAATGATCTATTTGTTCAAATCCACCAATGTATACCGAAAAGAAAAAGATTAAGTTAATCCTAAGCTAACGAATGTTTCAACTTAAAGGGGTTACACTTGAACAGCTAGTCAAGGCTTGAGTTCTGGGTTATAAAAATCCTTTAGTTCAAGCTATTTTTGAGCTAAGCTAAGAATAACCGTACTTGCTTTTAATTCCAATTTTCATTAACCCAAACCAAGAGATTCTTTTATTATTTCTTGATAGGATTGTGTATTCCTTTGATCTTTATTAAGCTTTAATTTTAGCAGGGAAACTTAATTGAAAATATCTGGACATAAAGGTTTAGAAATTCTTAAGCTGGTAATATTGTTCCTCTTTTTCCCTTAACCTGCTTGTATAAACATTAAGGTTACATTTGTATAGACATGCAGTACGGGATTAACGAAATGAAAGAGTGATTAAAAGGGGAACGGTGTGTTCCTCTTCGTATAAACGTCTGAAGATTGCACAAAGGGGGGGGGGTTAAGTAATGTTATTGTCCGATAATTCCAATTTTCGAATATAAGGTCTTTATAAAGTCAAGCTAAGTCTCAAGGGACTCTAGGCTGAAAAAGGGGGAGCCCAAATGGCTCTCCTAGCTTTCTCTTTTCTTGGTTGAGGTTTCCTTCCTTCTTTAAACCCTCAGTTATTCGAAGCTTAAATTTCTGGGAAGAAATTTAATTTGGCTTATTATAACCTTAAAAAATGCTCTTTTGTCCAAATGGCTCAAGTCCTGACTAGATGGGAATACTAATGAAACTATAAGTCCCAAATCATTAATTTCTCTTATATACGTATTAAAATTATTTCCAAGTGACAGAAAGCCTTTTAGAGGTTTATTTTCTTATTTTAACCTTTATCTTCAAACTTTTATCCCCAAGGAGAATTTAAGACAGACAGTGGTAGCTTATCGTTATTACAAAGTAAACACTTACTCTTTGTTCGATTTCCAAAAAAAGACTACCTTGTTTTCGTTCCTCAATCCCTATTTTAAGTTCTCTCTATTTTGTTCTTCTTTCCTGTCATTGGTCAGAGACCAGTTTGATGTCATCCTAATAATAGTTCTTTGTTCAAAAGTTAGTATCCGTTTTCTCTATTAAAAATAAATAAAAGTTCAAATAGGGATAAAATCCTTTTAATAGACAGTGA
>JAQQPU010029474.1:0-10092 GCA_029168905.1 Artemia sp. Kazakhstan ARC1039
TGTAAGGTTGCCCCTACTATCAGGGCTAATAAATTTGGTAGCGTGTTTTAAACTGAGGCGTTGGGTAAGAAATCGGTACTCAGAATTAAGTGACAACTGATTTTTATTACAAAAGAAGATAAAAGAAAAATATTCTAATTCTGATTATGTTGAATATTTCTAAACCTCTTCTAGGTCTAATGTCTATGGTCTACTTGTTCAATCCACCAATGTTTACCGAAAAGAAAAAATTAAGTTAATTCTAGGCTATTGAATGTTTCTACTTAAAAGTGTTACACTTGAATAGTTAGTCAAGGCTTGAGTTCTGGGGTATTAAAATCCCTTAGTTCAAACTATTGCTGAGCCAAGCTTGGAATAACTGTACTTGATTTTATTCTAATTTACATTAACCCAAACCAAGAGACCTTGTTATTATTACTTTAAAAGGGCTTTGTGTTCTTTAGACCCTTAGTAAGTTTAACTTTAGCAGGGAAAACTCTCAATTGGATATATCTGGGCATAAAGGTCTGGAAATTCTTAAATTGACAATATTATTCCTTTTTTCCCTAACCTATCTGTAGAAACATCGAGGCCACCTTTGTATAAACATGCAGAACGGGCTTAACGAAATGAAAGAATGATTAAAAAAGGAAGAGTGTTCTCCTTCGTATAAATTCTGAAGATTGCACAGAAGAGGGGGGGGGGGGCAAGTAATGTTGTTGTCCCATAATTCCAATTTTCGGATATAAGGTCTTTATACAGTCTAGCTAAGTTCCAAGGAACTCTGGACTGAAAAAGGGGAGCATAAAGGGCTCTCCTAACGTTGACTTCTTGGTTAAGGTTCCTTTCATCTTTGAACCTTCAGTTATTCGAGGCTTAAATTTCTGGGAAGAAATTAAATTTAGCTTATTCTGACCTTAAAATGCTGTTTTGTCCAAATGGCTCAAGCCTTGTCTAAGTGGAAATACTACCGAATTATATACCCAAATCACCAACTTATACTTCAGCACTATTTGTCACTATTAGACTTCAGCACTATTTGTCATTCTTGTCTCCTATATACGTATTAAAGTTATCTCCAAGTGACAGAAATCTTTTGGAGGTTTTCTTCTTATTTTAATTTTATCTTCAAACTTTTATCTCCAAGGGGAATTCAGATAGACAGTGGTAGTCTACCTTAATTACAAAGTAAAACACTTACTCACTGTTAGTTCCAAAAAAGACTACCTTGTTTCCGAGGCAAAACTACCCCGATTTGTCTCTCATCTGTAAGTTATATTCCTTTTGCTAATTCATCCGTTTAGCGACCTTCCCTCTCTCTTAGCCAATCAACCACTTTTTGTTAAAAGGTAGTTTCTTTTCCAGTCTTCCAAGGCCTTGCATTCCTTTTTGTTTTATAACCAAACTGCTCTAAATTAGGTCTTAAAATATTTCTCACGGGTTCAAAGATCGTTCGATCCTTGGACAAAGAAGTGTCACTACAAGATTTATGACTAGTTACGCAAAGTGAAACTATTTTCAAATTCAAGCTAATTTGAAATTTTCGCTTTATTTCTGATCTATTGAAGCGAAAGGGAATTCCAAGCTTTACTAAAATTGAGTTACCAAATTACACAAATTTAAGGCCTCCTTACAGCACCAATAATATTTTTGCAGTTTACATAATTACTTTAGAGATTTAGAAATGAAAACTAAGATAAATAACATTTATTTAACAAAGTAAAATTTTAAGATACTTTTAAGTTCAATTCAAAATTATGTTGGCACATTACGTCATTGCAATACTGATGTTTTGAGCCTTTTAGCATACTGATGTTTTTTCTGTCGTATCTCTTCTTTTATGCTATAAATATTTCAAACAGGAAAAAGCCTATGACTCTTCCTCATTTGGAATAGTAAGAGACAAACCTAAAAAAACAGGCAGCTAATTAAGTTCAATATATGCCATGGTTTGTTCTTTACTAAGTTTCAGCTATCTCTATAGCCATGATATTAATGAAACGTACATAATCCCCATTTGTAATTAACTACACTGATCCTCTATATAATAACTTGCTATGTGCTATAGTTCGTCTTTAATATAAACTACCGCTGCAATCCATATTTCTATATTTTGCTACTATGGGCAGTGATTCACCTTTTCCTAGTATGCTACTACTACTGAAACCATGATTTGGTTACTATTAGCCGTGTTCATCTTTTACTAGGTTGTACCAATCGCTAATTTTACTGTGCTCTTGTGTTTGTTCTTTACTATAACATTAATCCACATTTAGAATATAATATATCAATCCTTCAACTAATTCGTTCTTTAATATAAAGAAAAGAAAAGCACATAGATGTGACAAATTCCTGATGTTAATAATATAAGCTATTAGTGTTATAGAAAAATACCGTTTTTCGTTAAAATTGATTTTATTTTAAAAATTATTTTTTTAAATTACAAAAGGTTTTAACCACACAAATTTCCTTTAAAATGAGCCATTAAACTACTCTCTATGATGTTTCAGTGCCAACCTATCCGAGGAGAAAAAAAAGATGCCATTTGTGCAGAATATCGTGTTGCAGCCACTTTTCTTTATTTTTCATCCAGTATATTTCCCTTGTTATTCAAGGGAACCCTTGTTAGCCAAGGGACGGTAAGTCTCCTATATAGGGTTTTGGGCAAGGCAATTCTATTAGTGTATTTCGTTTTATGATTTGATTCTAGTATTAGGAGTTATCCATTTTATACTATGAGGCGTGATCGTCTCTCACTAGGTTGCTAGCTACGCTGCAACCCGGATTTTTCAAAAGATGTGGCGCCATCGACATTTCTTTGAAAATTGTAATCAATACACAAAAGTAGAGTTCGTTCTTTACTATGAAAAAAATTGATTCTTGATTTTTGAAAATTGAAGTGCTGGATTAACCATTTTAATAGCCTGACAATTTTTTCTGATTATATTTCTTCACTTTTTTATCTTAGTAATACAAGAATATTGTCTCGAACCACCATAATGTCTCTTTTGGTGCATTCATTTTCTAAAGTATATGTTCAGTACTGATTCGATAGCATAGCCAGTAATGATCAGCTTGTATAAGAGGGAGTTACTTTATTTCTACCAACCTCTATATCATTTTCTCTATCACTGCCAAATGTATTTTGACGTGAAGTGATCATCAGCGCCTTCTTGATAAGAACTTTAATCGGCTCTTTATGTGAGTCAGGTGATCTGTTTGGGTGAAGTAAAAACGCAATTGGAATCAACGGTGCTGTTCCTTTATGATCGAAGTGAGGATATCCAAATGTTGGAGCTTAAACGAAGGAATTTCAAACATCATATATGGTATTATAATAGAAAACTATCTGGACTCCACGTTTTCACAAGTATGTAACTTCTAAGATAGCAAATTCTGATGTACAGGTAACAACTTGCTTCCCCTTGCCGAACTTTTTTTCTTTTTTTTTTGTCACAATGTAACCAGTTTATGTCATTAAATGTCGAATTAAATTTCAGAACACATGTTTCACATGTCCTTTGATACCATGCTTTTTATTCCTTCTTCCTTCTTATGGTTTTTGTGGGGATCACGGTTGGCTTTTCTGTCAAAACTACCTATCACCGTATATAGGCAGTGTTCAAGGGACCAGTTGAATACACATATATATTGAAATATAAATATCTTCGAATCAACATCCTTGCCCTCAAAGTCTTCTATATTTTCGACAGTATCTGAACATACTTTAAAAACACTATCTGCTGAAGAATATGAGGAAACTGTGTTTTTGCACAATTTAAACTCTCTTATTTAGCGAACTCAGTCAAATATTACTTCATATCCTAGAGAAGCAACTTTTCAGAAGATACTTCTGTTACATTATCTTGTCAAAATAAATGTGTGTTGCATCCTCGTGCATATGATGGTTTATTTTAATATTTTAGTTATTATTTAGAGTTCCTACTTTACTAAAGTTATTTCTCTTTGCAGTCGTGTACCCGCGATTGCACCTACCTTTGCAACCATGATCATCATCTTGTATATGAAAATGCAATGAAATGAAAAAAAATTTCAACCGTAAGTAAGGAGCAACATTAAAACTGAAAACGAACATAAATTATTATGCATGTGAGGGGAGTTGCCCCCTCTTCAACCCCTTGCTCTTTACGCTAAAGTTTTTTAGTACTTTGGAAGATAGCTTCTTATTGTTCTGATTAAACGAGCTTTGTGTTTCAGGATTCATTCTTAACGACTTAGGACAAAATTCAAACTTTAGCGTAAAGAGCGAGGTGTTGAGGAGGAGGTAACGCCCCTCATATACGTAATAATTTCTGTTCGTTTTCAGTTTTATTGTTGCTCCTTAATTTCAGTTGAAAAAACTTGTTTTTTTTTATTTAGTTTCTGATCGTTTTTAAAATATTAACAGAAAATCTGGCTTGATCACTAAGGAAAAATCCCTCCTCCCCAGAGATATATCCTCTAGGTATTTCAATCCTGGTGAATATTAAATAAGAAAACAAGAATTTTTCAACTACAAGTAAGGAACAACTTTAAAACTTAAAACAAACAGAAATTATTACGTATATGAGGGAAGTCACACTTTCCTCAATAACTCGCTCTTTACACTAAAGTTCAAATTTTTCCCCGATTCTTTAAGAATGACTCCTGAATCACAACAAAGGCCATTTAATTAGAATTTAAAGCTCTTTTAAAAGTAGGGCAACATGGGGCGGAACGGGGTAGGTGATTTTTAGATGACAAGAAAGGTGCTGCACCAAGCGGCAATAAGTACAACTACTCCAGCTCGGTGTAGCTGAACTACGGCATCCATGTTGGTTTAGTTTCCTTTCGGTTGGTGAGTGAACCTATTGTCGTCTAACTATTTGCTGTTGGATTGCAACTGTTAATGATTTTGTAATTAAGGTAAGGTCAACATACTTCTTTGTATTACAACTATAGCTTGTAGTACGTGCAGTATTGTATAGCTTGTAGTACTACTGTAATACTTGTGGTACGTTCAATCGGGGTTTGTTTTAGTCACCTTATTGTTTCTTTACTTGAAGTTTTCGCGTGGCCATAACATCCCAAAAATAAGGCGTGTTCCTGGGGCAGAAGGGGTAGGGCCAAATGGGGAAGTACCCCATTCCGCACCCCACTATTTTGATATGAACAGTCGTTAAAATTGGGACAGTAACGTTTCTTAATTTATTTTCAGATGATTCGTGTGTATAAGAAAAAGACATACAGACAATCCTGGTCTACTGAGGTGATAAAAAGTGCTGTTGATGCGGTTATTTATGGTCGGTGTGGCTGCCTGAAGGTTTCTAATGAGTTTGACGTTCCCCAAACTACTCTTCAAGATACGTTAAGCAAAAAAGGAAAATCCTGAGTTTCTGATTATAAAACTACTGGGAAATTTCAAGCCGTGTTTACACAAGAACAGGAACTTGAGCTTGTGACGTACTTAAAAACTATGGAGGCACGGTTATTTAGTCCGACAATTAAGGACTTATATACCTTAGCTTACCAGTTAGCTCGAAGAAATGGCATAGATCATAGATTTCAAAATGAAATAGCTGGTCAAGACTTGGTCAAGGGATTTTTAAAGAAAAATCTTACTGTGTCTATTCGTACGCCTGAGTCAATATTTGAAGCAAGAACTATGGGATTAAATAGAGTGGCTGTGGATATTTTTTTCCGCTACTCAGTCAATTGGTAGATAAGCATAAACTTACAGTGCTGCAGATATTTAATTGCGATGAAACTGGTGTTTCAGTAAACCTTAAGAACCATTCAAAAATCATTGCTAGGAAGGGTAAACGACAAGTTGGTGCAATAGCTTCTGCAGAAAGGAGGGAAACCGTAACGTGCCTTATTTGCATGTCTTTAAGTTGATCATACATGCCCCGATGTTAGTTTTTCCGAGGAAGAAAATGCAGAAAGAGTTTGAGCAAGGACTATTTCCAGGGAGTTGGGCTGAGTTTTACATCACTGGATGGATGACCACTGAGATGTTTCTAGTAAGGTTTAAAAATTTGTAGCATTTTCTAAGGCATCAAGGGACTTTCCAGTTCTAGTCATATTAGACGGTCATTCCACCTACACCAAAAACCTAGAAGACATAAACTACGCAAGAGATAATGGTGTTTCTTTGCTGTGTTTATCCACTCATTGTTCTCACAGCTTACAACCACTTGATTTGTCTTTCATGAAGCCTTTAAGCTTTACTTTGCTGACGAGCTTCGAAAGTGGCTCTGTTGCAACCTAGGGAAAGCTGTAACAATGTCTCAAATTTCAACGCTCTTCGGATCAGTGTTTATCCAAAGCGCCTTATGAATACTGCAATTAAAGGGTTTAAAGCAACAGGAATTTGGCCACATAACCCAGCCATATTCTCTAATTCAGATTTGCTACCCGCTGACACTACTGACAAGTGAACAAGCAGGATTTTCAACCCAAAAAGCAATTGAGGAACCTTCAGCGACAGCCTCTAAATGAAAGGTTTGATGTAGCGTCGATAGCTGTTTTCTACAAGTACATGAATTCACCTCCCTCAAACGAACTCTTTCGTACTGTTCCCCCCTTTGTCCAACCGACAAGGCAGACACAGAGCTCGGTCCAATTATCTAATGGAGGACACGCCAAGAACTGAGTACTTGAGGGAAAACATCATCCGTTGTTGCACTTCTATCTGGAATGATCGTCCTGGGGAAGTTATTCCTGCAAATCCCTCTGTTGACTCCGTCAAAAGAAGGTTCTACAGATATTTAAAACCTCGAGGTTAAAAAACGATTTAATTGAATAGTGGTATATCAGATACGTTTAGGAACCTGACGCCGTGAATATAAGAATAAAAAGAAAGAAATAAAGTGGGAAAATCTTCGTCTGGCTCATCTGATGATAAAGAAAATTACCACACTTGTAATCACCACATCACCACACTTGTAGTGATAGGACTGATGATGTTACAGTTTCTAGCCCTACCGTTGGTGCTAATGGCACCAAGCTGAAAAGGTTCAATTTAACACGGATGACAAGGCTACTCCTGGATTCTCTTGGATGACATGAATGACTCTACCACGGCATTTATTGTTTCACCTAAGAACTTAATTCATATTCCAAAAGTCAGAGGAAGTGCAAATAGGACGAATCAAAGAAGGGGGAAGACTAGAGTTACAACTGATTCACCATACAAAAAGAGGTAGTGGATGCTATAAAAGCAAAACATGATCGCCAAGACAGAAAGAGCACGGGAGATATTTTTTAATATAGAAAACAAAATGGAAACTCTAAAAACAAAGCGAAAATTCCTGAATAAGAGTGAAGATGGGCCAAGACAAAAAAAGATAAAAAAAAACAACCTGTAACTTACTGCAGTGATTCTGACGAGTTTTCTGACTGTGAATGATTATATTGTTCTGAGTTTTATCCAAGGTCAACTGAGGGTTGGGTTGCTTGTTCCATATGCACAAAATGGGCCCACAATTCCTGTGCAGGAATTGATAGAGAGGACGATGATGCCATCCTTGTTTGTGAATTTTATAATTCAGAATCAGATTAATCCGGGTTGCAGCGGTAGCTAGCAACCTAGTAAGAAAAGATCACGTCCAATATTAAGAAATATAAAAACCCATAACTCCTAAATAAAGAGTCGGATCAAAACAAAATGTACATCATTAGAACCGCCTTGTCCGAAACACCTATATAGGAAACCTTCTGTCCCTTGGCTTGAACAGTAAGGGAAATCTATTGGCTTGAAAATTAAGAAAAGTGGCAGCTACTACAGAATTCTGGCTAAACGGCATCTTTTTTTTCTTTTTTTTTCTTCCAGGGATATTTTCTTCCACAGATAGCTTGGCACTGGAACATCGTAGAAAGTTGTTCAATGGCTCATTTTAATGGAAATTATTGGGGCTAAAAATATTTTGTAATTAAAACAAATTATTTTTGAAATAGAATAAATTTTTTACGAAAAAATGCATATTTCATGTTAAAGATTGATCAATGACGTCATAATCGTAGGTTGTAGCCAGGTCATCTCTTACTATTCCAATTAAACAGAAGCCATAGGCTTTTTCTTGTTTGTAACTTAAAATCATTAGTATATAAGTGTTCGTATAACGCAACAGTACCCTTTAGTTTTTTGGGGTTAAAGTTTATAGTAAAGAGCGACTTCTAGCTCATGTTGATGTAGTAAAGAACGAACTCTACCCCATGATAACTTAATTATTAAAATAAATCATCGTATGCACGATGATACAATATCACAAATATCTTTTGGAAATTTGATTCTCAGGGGTTTTAGGAAAGAACGATGCCTGGCATTTCTTTTTTGACTCCGTTTCGTCTTTTATCCGGGTTGCAGTGATAGTTAGCAACCTAGTAGAGACGATCACGTCCAATACTAAGAGATACAATAGCTCGTAAATCCTCAAAATAGTGTCAGACCAAACCAAAAATTACATTATTAAAATTGCCTTGACCAAAACCCCTATGTAGGAAACTTCCCGTCCCTTGGCTTGAATAACGAGGGATATCTACTGGCTTGAAAAACAAGAAAAGTTACTTGAACTACGATAATCTGCATCAAAGGCATCTTTATTTGTTTCTGACATTTCTTCTCAGCTGACAAGGCACGGGAACCTCATAGAGAGCTATTTAATTGCTTATTTGAAAGGAAATTGAATCATTAAAAAACCTTTCGTAATTGCTAAACAGAATTTAAAATTAGAATCAATATTTTTCATAGTAAAGAACGAACTCTACTCTTGTGTATTGATTACCATTTTCAAAGAAATGTCAATGGCGCCACATCTTTTGGAAAATCCGGGTTGCAGCGGTAGCTAGCAACCTAGTGAGAGACGATCACGCCTCGTAGTATAAAATGGATAACTTCTAAAACTAGAATCAAATCAAAAAACGAAGTACACTAATAGAACTGCCTTGTCCAGAACCCTATATAGGAGACTTACCATCCCTTGGCTTGAATAACAAGGGAAATACACTGGCCTGAAAATAAGAAAAGTGGCTGCAACACGATATTCTGCATAAACGGCATCTTTTTTTCTTTCTTTCTTTTTCTCCTCAGACAGCTTGGCACTGAAACATCATAGATAGTAGTTTAATGGCTCATTTTAAAGGAAATTTGTGTGGTTAAAACCTATTGTAATTAAAAAAAAATTATTTTTAAAATAAAATCAATTTTAACGAAAAACGGCATTTTTCTATAACACTAATAGCTTACATTATTAACACCAGGAATTTGTCACTTCTACGTGCTTTTCTATTTTTTATATTAAAGAACGAATTATATGAAGGATTGATAGATTATATTGTAAATGTGGATTAATGTTATAGTAAAGAACAAAAACTAGAGCACAGTAAAATTAGCCATTGGCACAACCTAGTAAAAGATGAACACGGCCAATAGTAACCAAATCATGGTTTCAGTAGTAGTAGCATACTAGGAAAAGGTGAATCACTGCCCATAGTAGCAAAATATTGAAATGTGGGTTGCAGCTGTGGTTTATATTAAAGACGAACTATAGCACATAGCAAGTTATTAATTAGAGGATCAGTATAGTTAATTACATATGGGGATTATGTACGTTTCATTAATATCATGGCTGTAGAGATAGCTGAAACCTAGTAAAGAACAAACCATGGCATATATTGAACTTGTTTAGCTGCCTGATTCTTGGGGGCTTGTCTCTTACTATTCCAAATGAGGATGAGTCGTAGGCTTTTTCCTGTTTGTAATATTTTTAGCATAAAAGAAGAGATACGACAGAAAAAGCATCAGTAGGCTAAAAGGCTCATCAAATTTTTTTTTTTTATATTAAAACTAGAGAAATACATGAAAATTTTAAAAGAAGTTTTATTTTCTATTAGGTTAAATTCACTTCTAGCATAAAAAGAAAGATACAACAGAACAAACACCAGTAAGCTTACAGTTATCAGCGCAACTAGTTATGTAATTAGGCTCATTCAATGGATGATATATCTGTCAAAGTAATCTGTAACATAGTCCGAGGAAAAGTTTAATCCATTAGCATCACGGCCAGTCCCTGTTTACTTAACTACGGTTAAACTGATGACTCAAGAGGGTGCCACTTTTTTCAATCAACACAA
>JAQQPU010029475.1:0-10092 GCA_029168905.1 Artemia sp. Kazakhstan ARC1039
GGTTTTTCACCCGTGTGTACTCTTTGGTGCTTAGTCAAACTGCTTGATTCAGAAAAATTTTTCTCACAGACATCACATTTAAAGGGTTTTTCACCCGTGTGTACTCTTTGGTGGGAAATCAAATAGCTTGACTGAGAAAATGTTTTCTCACAGACATCACATTTAAAGGGTTTTTCACCCGTGTGTACTCTTTGGTGGTTAATCATACTGCTTGAACTACAAAAGGTCCTGTCACATACTTCACACTTAAACGGTTTCTCCCCAGTGTGCAATCTTTGGTGATTAATCAAACTGTTTGACTGAGAAAAGCATTTTTTGCATACTTTACATTCAAATGGTTTCTCACCAGTATGCACTCTTTGGTGTATATCCAAGTTCCTTGATTTAGAAAAGCATTTGTTGCACATATCACATTTATATGGCCTTTTTAATGTATGTGTTCTTTGATATTTTTCGAACTTTTCTTTTTTTTTGCTTTGCAGGTCACTCTTACAATATGGGTTCTGAATGTTGAAGCTTTTTGCCTCAGGTTTGGATTCATTGGAAGTTTCTCTGCATATTGTGACATCACTTGATGAAGGATCTTTAACTCCAACAACTAAAAAAACACGGAAGAAACATAAACGGATAGAACCAGAAAATAATTTTTACTTTACTAAAAACAATCCTCATTTCAGGCTAAGTGTTTCTTTTTCTCATAACATCCAAAACAAGAAAAAAGTTACCGCCATAACTAAGATTATTCGAAAAAAAAACAAAAGAATATGGAATGAAAGTTTATTATGTATACTGATATCATTTCCTTGAAGTCCTGATAATTTTGAACTAATTGAAGAAAAAGTCAATATGTTTGAAATATATTTGGTTTTCAATAAAGTGCGAATTATGTTCTGACAATGCATAGAGAGGGTCAGTCCAACTCTTCTTAGGTTCTAATCATTTTGAGTTTGACTCGGTTATTGATTCTAACTTCTGTTCATTTTGGGTTTCATTTATTTATTGATGGTAATTTAAAGTAGTATAAAGTTTCAAATTTATTCGACTTTATTTCTTCCCATCTTTGGATTATTGAGTCCTAACTTTTATTTAAAAAACTTCTTTTTTGAAAAAAGTTTTCCAAATTAATTTCTTTTCAATTTTATTAAGTTTTTTTCATTGGTATAGAAAAATATATTTTAAATCTTTTTTGTCTTTCTTGACGAAAATTCCGATTTTGGCTATGAATTTATATATTTTGGCTGGGCAAAATTTTTAAGCGATATTTAGTAATATCCGCCTTTTTAAAAATCTGAATACACGTAGTATATTTCATTATAGTTTACATCTCAACTTTCCCTGAAACTGAAACTTAATAGCCTATTTTGTTCCTAAAAAACTATATTTATGCTATTTTGACAACCCTGATGCACTTACAATCAAATGATTTAGTTCAGTGGTAAGAGTGGAGGCATTAATAGTAGTGAACACGCTATCGTTGCTTTTATCCAACATATTCATGAAGGCTCAGATAGAGTAGAAATTCCAGCAACAATATATTTAGATTTTAAAAAAGTATTCTATACAATATCCTATTGTATTCTTTTTGTAAATTGCATAATTGTAGTGTGCGTGGACTGTCGTTGGATCTAGTTAAATCTTATCTGGATAACAAAAAGCAGAAAATCGAAGGAGGCAATTTCCTCTCTCCACCTGTTCCTCAGTCTTCGAAGGTTAGGGTACCTCAGGGCTCTGTCCAATAATTTCCACCGTGCTTTGGCAATCGTGTATAAGATAAGATATTTATTTCTAGAAATTGCTATCACAAGCCCTGAAGGGCCGAATTCGAATTTCGAAGTCCATAAAAAACAAACAAGCAAGAAAATCATAACAAAAGCACATCAACTTAAAGATTGGCAGCCAATGAAAAAAAAAATTAAAATAAATAAATAATCAAATATCGGAATGCTGTATGATTCCTTTGTCACTTATATTAAAAACTTCAAAATGGCAACTAATTAACAAGATAAAAACTAATAAAACTGAAAAAAATAAATAATATACACATTAGCAAATGTTTAAAAAACAACATAAAAAGGGGATAGGGAACAAAAAAAGAGTATAGAGGAAACCGAGCTGTTTCTTTTATTATATAAGAGAAAATACAAAATTTATGTACAAATTAACCACTATTTATTAAATCGGTAAAAAAAAGGGATAAAAGATTTCTTATACCGCAAGGTAGTACAAAGAATGGGAGATAAGGTGGGGATAGGCTGGGACACAGTTCGTGGAGGACGATTTCTATCAGGTACATGGTATTCAGGGAAAAGGTTCGCAGTACGGGGGTTCAAAAGTGCCAACTTACCAAAACGGAGGCACAAATTAATTCTTCGTCTCTCGAGGGTCTCTAGGTTTGAAATATTTAACAAATACAAATACGGTACCTTGCCCTCTTTAAAAATAATTCTTAGAGCTCTCTTTTGGACATTTTCAATTTTTCGTGTTGCTTCATTAGAGAGTCCAGGGTGCCACACAGGACAAGCGTACTCTAATATGGGACGCACAAAAGAAATGTATACTTGTAGTAAATGTGATTGGGGGCAACTGAATTTATTTAAAAGTTTAAAGAGGGAAAGCGAGGAGTTTGCTTGTCGTAGGATATTATTTATATGGGCATCCCATTTCAAATTAGAAGAAATTGTAACACCAAGGAGTTTAAGAGGTGTGACAGAGGTTTCAGGAGGTATAGGAGCAAGAAAAAGGGGAGGGGATTTAAGGAAACTTACTGAGACTATTGCGGATTTACAAGGGTTAACAGTCATGTCAAGGGAAGAGGCCTCACAGGCAATATCTTGGAGTATGCCCATTGAGTTGCTAAAGATGTTTTTATGACATATCTCTAAAACTGTCAAGTCATCGACAAATTTCCATCTATTGTCGTAAAGGGTTGAAAGGTTATTAATCATAAGTGAAAAAAGGAGAGGGCCTAGAATAGTCCCCTGAGGAATGCCATTAAATATGGGGAGATAATCTGAGAAACAATTTAAATATTTAACTGCTTGAGATCTATTAGAAAGAAAAGAGGCAACAAGCTTAACAAGGAAAGTTTCAATGTGGAATTCATTTATAAGTTTATCTATGAGTAAATTGTGGTTAATCAAATCAAAAGCTTTTTGAAGATCAATAGAAATTAGATTAAGCCAAGTGTTAGGTTTTTCAAGTAATTTACCCATGGTATCAAGAAGATGGATCAGGTAATGAGAGGTTGACGTGGATTTGAGATTACCAAACTGTCTAAGATCAATGAGGGGGAGGACTTTCATCTTAAGCCAGTCTGCGAGAAAACTTTCATACAATTTTGAAAAAATCGAGGTGAGGGTAATAGGACGAATGCCATCAAAACCAGGCTTCCCATTTTTCTTTTTGATTGGGGTAATAAAGCCTTGTTTCCAATATTGAGGGAACTGTCCAGATTCGGTAATTTCATTGAACAGGGTGGATAGGGGTTTTGAGAGGTAATCACTGAAAGCTTTAATCAGAGGAACAGGAATATCTAAAGGGTAAATGCTTGATCGTTTTAGTTTTTCAATTTTTTTTACAACATCAAGTGGAGAAATATGTGGGAGTGAAAAAGGAACAGGAATATCTGGAAATTCGTAAGATAGTGGTGGGAGACTCTGGACAATAGAAGCCAAAAACTTATTGAGGTTATTAGCTGTGGTCTTTGGAGGTTCATTTATATTAAAATTTAGTTGTTCTTGACTCTTGCCGGTAAGTTTTTTAATTTCAGAGTACCAGTTCTTTGGTTTATCATGGCACAAGTATTTAATTTTATTTTTATGATAGGCTCGGGCAGCTTTTCTAATTTGACTTTTTAATTCCTTTCTTAACTTATTTGCTTCAGCTAAATTACCCCTCTTAAATAAGCTTATTTTCGTGCGGATTAATATTTTTATGTGATTATTTATGTAAGGTTTATCACTGGAAGGTATGGTATCATTGAGGGTGTGCCTCAACATACATTTTGCTGATGATTCTCTTTCTAATGTTCTTCATTCGTGTTCATCAAATTTTAGTGTTTTGAATTTATGTAAAACTAATTTCATAATTTACGGCAGAAAGTCAAATGTTTCCCCTCGCATTGTTCGAGTTACTTCTACAAAATATCTATAAGGTTGTCTTTTAAAACCCACGCTTTACGAAGCATCCATTTTGCTGTGATTCAGTCTAATATTAATTATTGTTTTCTCCTATAAATATCTACATTTAAAAGACATATTAAACCAATACAGATTTAAAAAAAATATATAGACCTAAGAATCATGACATTTTTATTCCATCGCCTATTATACATTTGCACTTCTAAAGAAGTCTTCTACAGTATCTTTATATACTTAACTTGATATAGTTCCAGTTTCTCAAAAATTTACTTTTGGAGCAGTTCTTTTCAAATTTCATTATGACATTAAGAAATTTCCGCCATATTACCTCAATTAAAGTTTGTTCTCCCAATCAAATGATTTACGTAATCATAACACTAGAAAAAAGAAGAGTATCTACATTGACAAGTATTTTGCTGACAGATATAAATTTGCTTTCTTTGTGTCTATAGCCTGATGCTGGGATACTCACAAGGATCTTATTGACAATTTTATTTCTATCCTATTAAGAAAAAAAGGAATCTTAAATTTCATTTAGTTGAAAATTATTTGTAATTTGACGTCTATTTAATAAGATAAAATTATTTGTACGATTTTTTTCTCTGGTTAAACGTGGGTCTCTTAGCTATCTTCTAGTATTAATTTATATTTAATAATATTGAAATTTTTGAAATTCATTTATGAATCCTGGGCTTACTGCTACGTTCATATTACTGTTGTGTTATCTTTGTACTGTGGCGTTATCTGTTATTTTATCTTTATCTAGGCCTAGTTTTTTTTTTTTAGCTTGTCTCTCAATGGGCCGATGTCAAATATATATGTACATGTGAATAATAAAATAATTGAACTTTAACTTGAACTAACCCTAAAAGTCTAAATTTGATATCCTCTGCCGTTCTTGAAATATTGTTGAGACGTCTCATTGATAACAAATGTAAACATAGTACCTTTTGATTTCATTCTGAAGAAACATAAACTTTCCCTGAAAGTTTCTACTTTATATCCTAGTCTTGAAAAATCCACCCTTGATATCTTGACAACCTGTATGCGCTTGAATTATTTTTATTACCCTTTGAATTATTTTATACCCTTTTTCTCGGTGTTAATATTAATGGTAGCAGTAGTAAGCATATAGTACCTTAGGGCTGGTTAAACATTCCAATAAACATACACTGACATTTTCAACTTAATACTCTAGGCTATTTCTGAGATGTATCAGGTACGCTCATTAAATATCCTGCAACGACATACTGTATTATGATTCAGTTCAACATTCACCCGAACTTTCCCTGAAAGTTTCACAGTAACACTCTTAGCTGTAGAAATACTTCTACAACTACTACTACTAGTAGTAGTAGTATCTACAACCTACTACTAGTAGTAGTTGTAGCAGTAGAAGCTTTAATAGTAATAGTAGCTGTAAAAGTAGTAGTAGAGTGTGCACCTAAGGTCTTTTGGTTAGTTCAAGATCCCCTTCAACATGATATGTAAGGTTAAACTTAATTCCTTAAACTATTCCTGGGATATAGCTGACACACCCTTTTGACAACCTCCACGCAAAGTGTGTTTCGATATAGTTCATCATAACTCTCAACATTCCCTGAAAATTTCATCTTCATAAGCTTAGCCTCAGTAGTAGTAGTGCTAGTAAAAGTAGCGGCAGCAGTAATGGTAGCAGTGAGTATAGAGTGCTTTTTTCTTAATTCAACCTCCCTTTTAGCACACACTGAAAGTTTCAGCTTAATCCTCAAAACTGTTCCTAAGACATTGCTCATATATCCTTTTCACAGCCTGAATGCACATAGCGTGTTTTATTTCGTTGAATATTCCATAAAATTTTCTTGAAAGTGTCACTTAAAAACCCTTAGCCTTAGTAAAGGTCGCAGTAATAAGAGTAGGAATACTAGTAATAGTGGTGACATGAAAATAGCACTAATTGTTGTTGAACCTCTCTCTAAGCACGCACTTTTATAGTTTCAACTTAATACTCTAAGCCACTCTGAAGATATTGCTTATAAGCCCGTTTGAAGACCTGCATGCATATTGTCTCATCTTAATACAATTAGCACCACAAGTAGCAGTAATCAAGCAGTAACAGTAGAATGTTCGTAATGCCTTTTGGTTAGTTCCAAATCCACCTCAACATACCCTGGAAGTTTCAACTTAATGATCTAAGCCGTTCCTGAGATTTCCCAAATATATCCTTTTGACAATCTACGTACTCATAATATGTTTTGATTTGGTTCAACGTCCCCCAAAATATTCCCTGAAAAATTCAACTTAATACCCTTAGCTGCAGCAGTATCAATAGTAGCACTGCCAGTAGCAGTATACACACAGCATCTTTTATTTTTTTTTAACATCTCCCTCAATACACATTGAAAGTTGCAATATTCTATTTAAAACATTTTCTGGGGTATTGTTGATACGTCCTTTTGACAACCTGCAAACACATAGTGTTTTATTTTCAGTTCAGTATCTTCTAAACATTCCCTGAAATTATCACTTTAATACCCTAGCTTTAATAGTAGTTGCTGTAGTGGTAACATGGAAATTTTGCCATTTAGTTAGTTTAAAATCCCCCACAACAAGCCCAACTTCATACTCCAAGCCATTCCTAAGACATTACTGATAAGCCCATTCGACAACCTATATGCACATAATGTTTTGATTTAGTTCAGCTTTCCCCACAATGATCTCTGAAATTTTCACCTTAGTAGCGATAGCAGTCACGATAGTAGCAGTTGTAGTATATACATATTGCCTTTTGGTCAGTCGAACATCCCCCTCATTAGACCCTTCAAGTTTCGAATTAATACTCTTAGCCACTCCAAAGATATTCCTGGCAACCTCTATTCTTTTGACAACCACTGTGGACAAAGTGTGTTTTAAGATTTATTTCAGTAATTTATTTTGAACTTAAAAACCACAAAGTACATCAATCAGCAGCCAGAACACGCATCCTTTAGAGTTCATAAATCACCGCCTATTTTTGAGTTACTTTTTCATCTTGATTCAGCTTTACCAAAGGTTTAGTAAAATACATTGAAAGAAGGTAACAGAAACGTTCTTCTTAAGGTTAGTCAAAAGTCCAAGTATTTAGTCCGTTTGTTTTAGTGCTTATTCAATAAACTATTATATAATAAAAATAATTCTTTGAAAAAAAAAATCTGAGACGTACCTTCATTGTCAAAACATATGGAGCCCAATTCCTGAGTGTCGGGTTCAAGTTTATATCGTTCTGAATAGCTGGATACAGAACCGAAAGGAATAACTTCCCGTTTTGGAGACATACAAAAGTCTGGAACGTCAAAGACATCCTCACTGTTATTTGGCAAGGTATCCTGAAGTTCTGAAACAAAATTTAAATAAAAGTGACACAAAATACATTCAACAGTAAAACCTACAATAGAAACCCAACTACTTTTCTCTTCAGAATCGATTAGCTCCTGAAAATCAATAATAACCCATAATGGGATTAAAGAATATATTAGTTGGGCTATTTCCTATGTTTGGCAATGTTTGTACATTCCTTGTAATGTCTTTATAACATCTTTGCACAGGGTTTTGCGCAGCATTTTGTTGGCGTTGAAGATTGTGAAGGCGTTGTTGCTCTAATGTAATATCACTTTCTTCTTCGCGTTCATTTTTGACTTGTTCGGATTTTCGTCGTCGGTTGTCTTCTAACACTACAATTCTTTGTTCTATACATCATTTTTGAAACGTTTTTAATACTCGCTTTCTCACTGTTGCATGTAATTCATACTGCAGCTTATCTTCTGATCATACATTTCTTTGTCCTCTATGTGGAGTATTTTTTAACCGAATATTCTTCACTTCATTAATTTTTTCTGTTCTTGTTGTCGCACGTCTTATAACCACAAAGTTCTTTGTTCTTCACTTTTGTTTTTGACTTGTTTTAATTTTTGTTGCCGCCTATCTTCTAACCCGATAATTTTTTGTTTTTACTTTTGTTTTGACTCATTATGACACAAGTATTCTAACTGTATATTTCTTTGTTTTTCATTTTCGTTTATCATTACTAGAAACAAAAAAATCAATACCCTTTACATTAGTTTCTCAGAATGGTCTTGTGACAATTGATGGTCAAGGTTGTTCATTTGTCTTCTAGGCATTATGAAACTGCTGAAAAGACCTTTTGTAAATAATATATTAGGAAAAACTAACTGTGTTTCAAATAAACATCCCTAAAAGTTTATCACTGTATGATAACCGAAATTATTTTCACACAGTGGACTCTACCGGAAAATCCTCTTCCACAGGCAAATCCCCCATATAATATAAGCCCACTGATAACTTCCTCCAGACAATTCCACCAAACAGACAAGTCCACGTGTAAAATTGAGTCACCAATGAGAAATTAAGACAAATAAAACGAGCTTTGTATGGGGATTCTGGAAAATCTTCACTTTGTAAGACTTCCCCTTGAAAGCTAATCCTCTGAAACATCCCTCTCAGTGGAAAATTATCCCCGTAGAGAATACCCCCGCCCACTAGTAGTGACCGTATAAAAATAAAAAACTTCCCAATCAAAAATACCACAATGTAAACGGTGAGCAAATAACATAATTTCCCATTCCATATTCCACATTCCCAAAGACATAGTTATTGGACCTTTCAACTATGCCAAACAAAATGGCAGTCTGAAAATTTTGATCGGCCGACTTTGGAGAAAAGGGTGCTTGAGAGGGAGCTAGTTCCTCTCCGATCTTTTTGGTTACTTAAAAAGCACACTAGAACTATTAATTTCTTTTAAATAAGCCCTCTCCCAATGTTTTAGGGCTATTGGTTCGGCACGATAACCTTCTGGGGAGAAAGAAAAAAAAACGATCCTGCGTGATTATTTTCCAGGCAAAAAAACAAAATTCCATATTTTTGCAGATGGGAGCTTGAAACCTCTACATTGAGGTTTACTGATATGACTAAATTGAAAGTAGAATTTTCAATAAGATTTCATGACTTTTAGGGGATGTTTCCCATCTTTTTAAAAAATAAGGCAAACTATCTCAGGCTCATAACTTTTAATGGGTAGAATTAAACTTAATGCTTCTTAAATATTTGGAACTAGAACTAAAATCCAATTCTTTGCATGCATGTATTGATATCAAAATTCAGTTTTTTAGAGTTTTTGTTACAATTGGACCGAGTCGCTCCTTACTGATAGTTCGTTCCCTCAAACTGTTTGATACAAAAAGCTTTAGCAAACCTTCATTGGCAAGATGTGCTGGTCCCAATTCCTGTGTATCTAGTTCAAGTTTACATGCTCCTGAAAAGCCGGAAAATGAGCCAACAGGAACAACTTCCCGTTTGGGAGAAAAATGAAAGCCTGGAGCCTCAAAACGTTCCTCTTTATCACCATGCAAAGCATCTTGAACCTCTGAAACAAATCTTAAATAAAGAGGACATAGGACACATAAAAACACTAAAAAAAGATTGAGCATTTGACAAAATTCGGGAATATTAAGAAAAAAAAAATGATTATTTTAACAACCTAGTTTGTTTTAAGAGAATTATAAATTTGAGAATAAAATATTGGGTAAATAATTTAATTTAAAAACAATATTTGAGGTACAGTTTGACCAGCACAAAAACTAAAATGTTGTAAAATACTAAAGCACGTTAAGTAGGTGAATTCGACTAATAGTCCAGTGATTTTTGCTAAAACAGGGTAAGAATCTCGGAATTTGAGACAATGGGGCATAGATTTGCAAAAGCCTCTATTATGACACCGTAAAAAATGCCTCCAACCCTTCCCGTTGGAAGCTGTTCGCAACTATAAATTTCATAGGTCAAAGGTGAAAAATTGTTGTTTTGCACGTTTTTCGTAAAGATTTTATTTTCTGTGGGTTTTATGCCATCTGCATTTACTAAAATTATCGTATAAAACTTAATTCTCAATTCTGTTATTAAGAAATCTTTCCTTTTATCTGCT
>JAQQPU010029476.1:0-10091 GCA_029168905.1 Artemia sp. Kazakhstan ARC1039
GTTTACGTTCAAAATGGTTGAAGCATTGAAACATGTTTATGAGAATATTGGTGCAGTGGGAAGTTTAAGTTCACCCACCACACTTGCTCAAGTCACTGGACTTGAAAAGAATCGGGCGGCAGAGTATCTACAGAATGAATCAAGTTACACTCTACATCGTAATCGTAGAGTTCGTGGTAATCACTATCGAAAAACTAAAGCCTTTTTCCCATTACAAATACTACAAGCAGATCTTTTGACTCTGGATGAGATTCAACGGCGTCACAATCACCCCTACAAGTACATTCTACTTGTAATCAGTGTTTTTAGTCGCTATGCATATGCCATTTTACTGCGGTCAAAGAGCGGCGATGAAGTTGCGAAAGCTCTGGAAATAATCCTTGAACAGGATTGCTATAAGAAGATTCAAACGGATCGGGGTAGTGAATTTGTTAATCCCCATGTAAAGAAGGTTCTACTGAAATATAATACAATCCTCTATCATAGTCATAGTCCAATAAAGGCAGCATTGGCCGAACGACTGATAAGAACTATTCGACTTTTAATTTCTAGATATTGCACTTTAAAAGATACTGCTACTTTTATTCATGATTTGGATAAAATCATGTTGATTTATAATCAACGTCCACATCGATCCCTGTCCTACTCAACCCCAACAGAAGTTCATCATGATGTCAATACATTTGACACTTTTCTTAAACAGTATTCCAATGGTGGTGGCAATGAGAAGAAAAAGGAGAAATTCAATGCTGGTGATACTGTTCGAATCAATCGAACTACTAATGTTTTTGAAAAGGGTAATTAGTTATGGTCCACTGAACTTTTTAAAGTCTCCAAACTCTTGGACACTACACCCATAACGTATCGTCTACGTGACATGAAAGATGATGAGATTCTTGGCAGCTTTTATGATTATGAGCTACAAAAAGTTAAAAACACCGGAATCTATCAGATTGAAAAGATATTAAAGACTCGTACTCACAGGTGCATGAAACAGTTGCTTGTTCGTTGGCTAGGATACAACTCTGATTTTGATTCTTGGATCAGTGTTGAAGATATTGACAATGCCCAATGATTTTTATGTAACGTTTATGTCCAATGTCTCCGATCCTCTCTACAATGATTTGAATAAAACAAGTGATTTTTGGACGAAACTCTCCCCCACCATCAAATTCGATGATGGAAAGTATGAAGTGGCTCTTGTCGACTGCATTCTCAAAAATACCTATGATATCCCGAGAAAGGATCGTGTGTATAATATATAAGTTATACCATTCGATTGGTCACTCTTTGTCGAGTATGAATGGGTTGAAGCACTTAAATCTAGTGAATATCCGGATGTTACATTGAGATATAAAGAATATGGTACTATGACGGATTTGTGTCGTGCAATCAATAGAAAAATCTCATATCGCAGGAATGGTACCTTCCATTTTAATTATTCAATGGAACATGATAGGATTTACATTACCTCACCCGTTGACACTGAACTGGTTCATCTCAATGATAATCTGAGAGATGTTCGTGGCTTTAAACAGAATGTGATCAATGGAAAAAAACGCTGGAACTGTTAGCGGGATGGATCAAGTTATTTTTGCTGATTATCCACCTGGTCTCGCCTCGGACTCTTGCATATTTCTCTACGCGTTCTTTGTGGAAACATCGAGAGTTGGTAATTCAAATGTCCCCCTCCTACGTGTTCTTGAACGAAAAACAACCCATGAACATGTCCATCACTATAATATAAAGCACCTTCAGTATGTACCTGTAAACACTTCGTATTTGGAACTCTGTCAGTTAACACTAAGAAGTGATTTAGGTGATCCTCTAGCAATAACAAAAGGTTTGGCCGTGATTACATGTCATTTTCGACCCATTCGACGACAACAACAACAACAACAACAAAATGGCTAACAGAAAAAATATATTTATATGCCCTGATATTGATTGTTATGTTACTGCTCTCCAACCACGACAAATGGGTCATGGAATGGACTATTATAAAGGCCTTTTGTCAATGTCGGGCTACGGTCTTGGCAGCTGGTTTGCTAAGCTGTTTCGCTCTGCAATACCGCTGGCTAAAAAATATATTGCGCCGGTTGCTGCAGATTTTGCATCCTCTACGCTACACGATTGGGGGATGGTAAAGATTTTAAGGAAAGTGTTTCAAAAAATCTCAGGTCCAGCGCACGATCCCTTGGCGAGCGATTGAAACAAAGTGGAAAAGGTTTTAAAAGGAGGAGAAACATCTCTTCACTCATCAGTCTCTACTCAGGTCAGAAGCGAAAGACATCATCATCACTCTTGTCAGAGAAAAGTAAGAAAAAGAAACCAAGAAGAAAAATTGTTAGATCGAAAAGGGATTTCTTTTTCTAGATGGCATATCTACCCCACAAGGAATCTCATCCCACTGTCACCACATCTCTAAATCTTTTCAATGCAGAAAGTGTGGATGTCAGTGTAAAACATGGGTACTATGAACAATTCTATCCACAGCAACTCCTCTCTGAAAACATACATTTTCAAATTTATTCCAATGAAGACTACTTCATAGATTTACCGGCCACATTTATTGATTTAAAAGTTGTGGTGAGGAAAAAGTCTGACAATTCACCTCCCTCCAACGTCGATGGACTAGCCTATGAGAATGGTATACTACACAATTCATTTAAACAAATATGTGTCTACATAAATGGAACATTAGTGAGCACCAGCAACAATCTATCAAACTATGCTAGTTACATACAATTTATGTTGATGACTCCAATGGCATATAAGAAATTGAGAGGTCTGCCAATGGGCTATGACTATAGAACAAATTTTGATACTGACGGTGAACTCACTTGGGCAGTGAGCAAGGAGTATCATTTAGTTGGTAGACTCAATCATGAAATATTCAATATATCCCAATGGATGCCCCCCAATATTAAAATTGATATAAAGTTACAACTTGCACCGTCCAATTTCATATTGAGAAAAACACTTGATGCAGCACCCGATGCTAACGTCAATCTCACTTCGGCAATACTTCATGTGCGAAAACAACAGGTTATGAATTCTGTTACTTTGGCAATTGAAAAACTAAGAGCCTCTGGAAATAATATCCAACTGCTCGTTCCTCACACAATCGCCAATCAACGTCATATTGCCACTGGATCAAGTACTTGTAAAAAGTGCCTTGGCTTTTGTAAAAAGTGCCAGTGCCATAGGATCGTGGACAACCTCGCCACATGAATTTGAATTATTTGGACTTTCCTCTCTTGTCTGTAAAGTAAGCGGAATTCCTCTCTACAATTTATCCTTTGATAAATCCTATAGGACCCTATATGAGTTGACAATGCAATCACTAGATCGAGATTCTCAACTATATGAAAATGGTATTACCGATTCAATGTTCGCAAAAAGTCATGGTATCATTGTTTTGGACTTGTCTGGTACTCAAGATATGAGTATTGTCCGAACGGGTACTGTACGTTTGGAGTGTACCTTTGACAAACCATTGGCAGAGAGTGTAACATTAATCTCACTCAATCAATTTGAAATCTACTGGGAAATTACCCCCGATGGTAGTCTTCTTTTAGACTTGGCACCATGAACACCACTCAAATAATCAATGTATTTAACATGGATCCTTTTATGTCCAAATACAAATCCTATTGTATACCCTCAGATTTCCTTCAATATGTTCATACTGTTAACAAAACCATTATCATTGTTAATAGTAGTCCATAGACTGTGCAGACGGGTCATTGGCTATGCATCTATCAAACAGCGAAGAATATAGAATTTTTTGATCCTCTTGGTCTACCATATGCATTCTACACACCACACATCAAAAACTACCTTGAAGGAAGTGGGAAGACAATTATTCAAAATCGGATGCGAGTACAGGATCTATCGACCAAAAGCTGTGGTTTTCATGCATTACTTTATTTCATTTGTCGATGTTGTGATTATACTTTCAGTGAATTTCTCAACATTTATGTACACAGTCCACGTTTGAATGACTTTCTAGTAGAAAATACCCTCTCAGACCTGTACAGTATTGATTTCAGTGCCCTAAGAAAAAAGTGTTTTAATAATGTATGTGAATTTGTTTATTAATAAAATATATATATGCACTATAAAAAAGTCTATTGTCTTCATTTGTTTAGATTTCTTCTTCTTGATAGTCATTTAGATTGTCATCATCATCATCATAGTCATCGTCGTTGACCACGATTAGTGGTGGCAGATCAATTGGATTCAACTTGTACTGATCCTGTTGTGCAAAGTCCGGATCACATTTTCCACAATATATTGTAACTTCATTTTTATTAAATCTTCTTGTGAAGTCAATGATACTATTACGATTCATATTGAAAAATTCACCTGTTTCTATCTGATTATTTGAAGTAGTGTCGCACACGATATTCTCATATGAAGAATCACTTTCTGTCACAGCCAAATAAAAATCGCTAGGTTTATAATCATTACTTGCATTGTCCTCACAACGATGACGCAGGAACCATACTCTCTTCATGTTTTTACAATTGAAACGTGCTCCAAATTCTTCTTCCCAATACAATTTAAAGCCGCGACGATACCAATCCCTTAGAAATAAACTGAAGTCACGTTTAGGGTTTTTTCCAATCATACCAGGGTAAGTATTTTCCCACTGGTCACACTTATCAAAATGACAATTGGAGCATAGATATCCATTAGGATGAGAGTCACAAGTCTCTTCTAGACAGGTATTACAGTCCTTAATTTGCACAGCATATCCTTTATGCAATTTACACGGATTGCATGGTCTACACTTTTCATTATAGTCATCAACTGTAGTACAGTTCTCACATGAAGACCAGCTGCCCAATGTATATAAACATAGTGAACATGTATGATACATTTTTCCGATGTTGCCCGTCTCACTGCCAGAAAGAAACTGACTCAAAATCAATAAAAAAAAACAACATTGTCTTCTAGGAGGAGGAGGAGTAATCGAGCATCGTCACAAAAACTTATTTCCTACTGTTTTAAAGAATTATTTTCTAGGTAGTGGTTAAAAGCAGAATCACGATGTCATTTTGCTTCGTTTCAATTAATATATCAATAAATTGAGTAAATGCATTTGATTCGCAATTCGTAAGCTTCATACAATAATTCAAGGATGGAGAATCAGATCCCATTATACAGTTAAGTATTTCTAGAGAAAATATTTTCTGTTGAAGAGATAATTCGAAAAAGTCATCATCTAACACTAAACATTTTTCCAATTTGACTAGATTCCGTAAGATCTTCTGTTTCTCAAATCCAATCATTCTTGATACTCCCACTACCAACTATAGACTAAAATAACAATTGCAAGTTTCTACTTTGTGCATAATCTCGATACCTATTGGACATCACCACCACCACCACCATTACCACCAACCAGCATAGAGAGAGAGAGAGTGGAGTAAACAATCATCTAGAGTGTCAAAAAAAACATTATAAGAAAAAACATTTTTATTGACAGAAATGTAATAAAAGAATATATTTTTTCACTCTCTTTGCGTTAGGTGACTCAATTGTCAATAAAGGAGTAAAGATTTCAAATAATAACCAGGGGACTATTTTACCTGTTAGACCAAAACGATTTGCTTCTGTAATAGCTAACAAAAGGATTATTTCGCAACTGAATAATTAAAGTAATTTACAGTTTTTTTATTTTTCCTCAGTTACTCTGGTGTCCTCACTGAAGTAACTCTATTTTAGCATCTTTTCCCTACGTGGATTAGTTTGCGCCGATTGTACATTTTTGTTTTTTTTTTTGGTGGTGGTTTTAATGGTTTTTAGTTTTATCTTGTTTTTTTTGTGTCTTTCGTGCTGAAGACGCCTTGTTTGTATACAGGCGAAATATCCGCGTTGTTTTGTTTCTGTTGTTTTTCTTTTCTCTCCACTGGCCACAGTCTCGTTTGTTTGTTTTTTTTTTTTTTTTTTAGAGATTTTTCTCTTTGTTGGTTTTTTGTTAGGTGACTCAATCCATTTTCCTCAATGTGCTTCATAATAGCATTCAGTCCATGCTGTAGTCGTGATAAATATATTATATTCACTTTTGCAGCAAAGCATAATTGTTCATCTGACTTAAATTTACTCAATGATATAACGTATCTGCCAAACATCTCATCCCACTCAAATGTTAGTCGGGAATCCTTTCCAATTTCAACTGTTACATTGGGGGCTCTTGTCTTCACAATATCACTGTCGGGTTCTTCGAGGTGTAATAGTGTGAAACTACTCATTCTCACAATATTTGAACGTTTATTTCTCCAATTTGAAATAATGTAAACTATTCAAATTCAACTTATTGACTGAGATACTAACTCGGTATCGGACTTTTTATATCCACGCTCAATGTCAGAGAGAACGAATCACCATACCATGAAAACACTACGCACTTTGAACAGAGATCAGCACGAATTTTTCATGGTGGTTGAATCCGGTCATTACACTGTCTGCTTGTATTGGCGGGAGTACTGTGCGCTTGCAAGCATTATAGATATATGGTGGGACAGCCCCGTCGGAGATATTGTAGCTATATGGTGAGACACCCCCGTCGGAGATATTGTAGCTATACTACTAACATGATACCCCAAGTTGTTCACGAGATCATGCAGATAGGCATTTTTTTAACCTGGCACTGCATAGTAGCTTTTGATACACCTCGCTGCTCAATTGTGCATAGATAAGAATTCTCATATGAGCTTATAATTGGTGATTCAGAAACAAAATTATTTATCCCCTTACGATCCTTCAGAATAGGATTTGAACCCCACTTGTTCCAACCTCCCAGCTTTCTCTGCCGACAAAACCTGAAAGTTTTAGTTTCATCTCCTAAGCCGTTGCTGAGACGTTGCAGATATGCTATTTCGACGACCGGGATGTGCATAGTGTCTTTTGATCTATTTTTAACCTTCTCACAAAGTGTCAATTTGAGAACTACTTGACCCCCCTCTTTTTTCATCGGCAAGGATTATGTCTTTTGTTCTCTCTATAGTTTTAGATGTGATATTTTTCAGCAGTCTTTCAGCTTTAATGTTTCAACATAAAACAAAAAAAAATTACCATCAGGCTATAGCTCAGATTCAACTTTATGCGTCTACTCAATTACGTTTACTGGAATTCCAATTTCATTTTTATAGACTGGTAAATACGCTGAAAATACGTTGGAAACGTGAGAAAAAAAAGAAAAGTTTTGCCAGTTTTTAAAACACTTCATGTTATTTTCGCTTATATCATATCTAGTTTATATAAGCTTAATATAACGTAGATACCTAGTCAGCCGTAGGCTTTTCAAAAAAATTGTATGCTTGACAATTTAAAAACTTTTTAGAAAAAAATTCAATTAAAAAAAATTCATTTTAGAAATTTTAAAAAAATCTTGACAATTTAGAAAAAAATTAGAGACTTTTTTGAATAACCTAAACGATTTGTACCTTCGATCTGATTCAGGCATCATGATCCACACAACCTGACGTGCCAGTAAAAGATTGAATTCTGACCTTAAAGACCTTAATTGTTAGCAACAATACGGACTAAAGTGTAGAAAATGAATCTTTTTGTCAATCATAGGAAATAGTAAGAAGCCATATTCAACGATATTGACTAAATATTGAAGTTCTTTTAACGACTGGAGAAGCTCTACAGAATATTCCGTAAGCGCAAACAAAAATGCAATATTAACGTTTTCTTTTATCTACTTTTGTTGATTCATTGGTTTAGAAACGTGACAATAAGACAAAACTGCTTCAAGATGTTTCCTCTCTGCTACGAAATCTGTTGTCCCAAAAACAATAATAAAAGACATTTTTGTGAGAAATTGAATCCCAAGAGAAAATTCTATACTTTGATGTGAATCCATCATTTGGCGGCAAGCAATACAAAGAGGAAGTAGAATAACTTTGGCGAAGGTCGAAAAGAGTATTTCTCTTTGTGAAATTTCCAGCTAAACCTTTTCCACAAAGTCATAAAGTGATTCTGCTTTGGCACTCTTCAAGCTGACCAAGCTTGTTTGAATCGCCAGAAGTTTTAAATATTATATAAAAATGACTATGTTGGTCCCCAGTAAACTGAATATTAATTTACCCTAGCATTATTTAATGACACAACAAGTTTGGACGCTTTTAGTAAAAATGGACACTTTTTTCTATAAGACCACTCTTTTTCATCCAAAAAATAAGTTATGTACTGGCTAATGTAACAGATGAATTTTTGTTTCTACCATTAATAATTTCAATAGTCAACCATGACCACATTTTGATAGTTCTTCATTTTCATTGCAGCATATTTTGATATTTATCCCAAAATGAGTAAAAGTACATTGAGTATGTATAATCGGAAATGCTGGGCTTAGAGAATAACAATAGCTCCCATTCAGCTGAATATTAGATTTGTCGGATCTGAGCAAAAAATTGAGTGCTGTCAGGAAACTTTTCTAGACAAAATGTTATTTTCTCTTTAAATTTTCTTGAATTGCCCGTCCAATAATTAACACAACTTTCAGCTATTTTTCGCAATATTGAGACAGTACTTCGAAGCATAAACAAGACAACTAGTTCTTTATATTTTGGATTAGATGCAAAGACTGTTGTTGAGAAAATAGACTGGATTAAGAAGTCAGTCTTTTGAAGAATGTCTTCTTTGATCCAATTTGCAGTTAAGAATCAGTTTCAAGAAAAGTCGAGGTCACTCTGGTGGGGATGGGGACCTGATTTTGGAAATATTTGTTTCTATAAAGTACTAAAAAAAACATTTTTCATTACTACTGAACATTTTCACGCTTTGGGTCGGAGATTTGACTGTGTCTCACAACTTTGCTTTTTAAAACAATAAAAAACTTTGGCGTAAAGAGTGAGGCGTTGAGGAGGGGCAGCCCCTTTCATATACGGAATAATTTCTTTTTGTTTTAAGTTTTAATGTCGCTCCTTATTTTCAGTTAAAAAAAAACTTGTTTTTTTTATTTAATACTAATAAGAATAAACTGAAGCTTTAATGTATAGCAGTAAGGACCAACTTTAATAACAGAAGTAGTTTGGCAGTCAATAGGCGGACACAAAGCTTAAAGTTTCAACTGAAGGTCCTAGACCCTGAAATCTTTTCTTATAGTGCAGATTTCAAGGTGGGAATATTAGCTTTATATAGTTCACTTATGTTTACAGTATATTAACTTCATAAGAGAAAGAGGTCAGTGTGGTCCTACCTACCTGGTAAGAAGGACCTTATCGTCATCGTTACCTTTAATTGCTCAATTTTTCTGAAAGAGCTAATATCTGAAGTTTCTATCGTTCACTTGATCATAAACAATGAAAATGATAACGCTTTATGAGTTTTGGTCAACTTTTGAATAAAAAAAAAACAAGGAGAATATACAATCATAACCTTAATAAGTACGTAATTAACTTACCGATGAATTATGGACGAATATTGGCCCTATTTCTATTCGATTTAGGATTAATTTGGGCTGAAATCCTACAACGTTTTTCGCGGAAAAACTGTCGCAATATAAAACTGTTTCTATGAGACAGATTACAAATTGTTATCCCCTGGTGAAACTAGACAATAACTTAAATTTATTTTCCAAGATTAATTCCTGGAAATCTCAGTAATTCAAAATTTTATTTATCATTTTTTAAACTTCTATATTATAATATAATAAAAATGTTTAAAATATATTGGGTTTCAGAGTAGCACAAATGACGGAATAGCCTTTATTTACTGGTGCAGGCCGAATACCTGTTGTAGTAATTTCTGCTCGTTTTAAGTTTGACTTTTTTCGTCGTAATTTTTAATCGTTTTAGGATTTACCAATTCACCTTTATCAAGATTTGTTACATTTTTGCACAATGTGATCATTTATTTTATTTTCGTTCTTGACTTCTGTTATCCTTTGATAGTAATTTCTGGCCATTTTAAGTCTGAGTTATTATACGATTTTATTTTTGCCCGTTTTGAGATTCAATTTGGCTCTACTTTGTTTAAAAATTTTCTTTTTGGAAAGTTTTTTTTAAGTTACTAGTTTATTTTTGCCAGAATTTTACATTTTATGTCACATTTTTTTCTTTGGGGGGGGG
>JAQQPU010029477.1:0-10091 GCA_029168905.1 Artemia sp. Kazakhstan ARC1039
TCAAAGTGATTTCAAGTCGCTTTTGGAGGTGTTCAGTGAGATTTTTTTTCAGAATTTCGGAGTATAATACTTGGCTAGAAGATACTTCAGCAACATTAATCGTACCTCCCTTTTTTTCATTTTCTACTAGCGGCAATGGAAGAGTAGTATCTTGGATAGGCACTAGACTGGACTCTTCTAATTCAATCTTGACACCTGATTTTTCGTCAAATAGCATTTCTGTTACAATGGAACCTTTTGTAACAGCATTTTCAAGACTGGGTTGTTCTGGAGTGGAAATATCAGGGACTGCATTCACAAAAAATATCGGATTCGAGCTATCAGCCGAAAAATTATCCGAATTCTTCTTATCTGGGAGCATGGTTTTTTGCCCAAGGCAATCCTTTTGCTGAACCTCTTCACTAACTTTTTTGCTCATAGTTTCAACAACTTTCTTAGCATCAAGCCACGCTTTCTCAGACTGGGATAAGTTTTTCGTTGCTTTTTGTTCTATCTGTTGCTTCCTTTTCACTTCTTCTTCCAAGTTTGTCATGGTTGAATTAATTTTGACCATTTGATAGTAAAAGCTGAATAAAATTCCATCGAAATCTATTCTCCCAGTTTGGCTTTGGTATTGTCTCAATTTTTCTGTAAGTGAGTTTGTACGTCGGATACAATCCATTACATCCCACCGTGCTCTTACTGCTTTCTTCATTTCTGGACATCTGTAAAATTTTGATTCTTTGTTGGCAATTTCTGCAAGCTCATTGTCGAGTTTTTCGAATGGATCAATCTGTTTACTACCAGCCATCTTCTTCATTTTTGAAAAATTGTTGGTCTTTTTGTCTATTTGAGCTAAATTTTCATTTCCCAAATGGAACGTTTTAACGTCAGGTTCCAATATGGAAAGTCTTGTAGATTCAGAGACACTTCTTTTCTGCACTACTGTACTCTTCTCGTCAACAGGAAGCCTTGTGCGTTTTTTCTTCAGAAATTTTGTCATTTCTTTATTAAGTTCAGTTGACATGATATCTTGTTTGCTTTGCGATATGTAAAATCCTAATAGTAAAAATAGCCTGAAACCGTCGTTTATATACATTTTGTGACGTCATTTATGTGCATGAGATGACGTCATCAAATATGCCTGGTTTGCAGCCAGAATAGACTTGCTTGTCATGACGTCATTCAACATCTTGTTTCTCTTAATCTTTCAAATTAGACAGTTAATTTGCAATAGCGTCATATAATTTTTTTTTAAAGAATTGTTGACTGAATGCATTCAATTGAAAGGATATTTTAAGAAAGATGCAGTAAGATATTAATTTTCAAGAGAACAAGTTTCTTTATTCAATAATTGGAGTTTGTAGAAATTTACAGTTTTATAAAAGAACCCTTGCAAGTCCTAAAACAATATAAATTGCTACTCTTCCAAGTTAAATTTTGTTTGCGCTAACCGAATATTGATCATTAAATAAACATCAATTAATTACAATAAATCTATTTAACATTTTAATCAATTTAACAATTTAACAATGTAACCTTCCCCAGATTTCTCCAGGTACCCATTTAGAGCAGGGTTGACTCAAACTGAGCTTACAGAGTCATGCCAATGACCCCCGTCTTTAACCAAATAATTGGGTACACTCGGATTCAAACCTTCGCCCTATCGGACAAAGGATCCTAAATCCAGAAACAAAGAGACCTCGAAACACTATATTTTGGGGTTGTATGCAGGGAGGGACATCCGGGCCTAAGTTCCTCAAGAAGCTTCGAACGTGCCCCTTCCTGAAAAGAAATTTTGGCAGGAGTTCCTATGTAGACAGTACCAGTTTTATGCCTCAAAATCTGGGAGGGGGCAAAGTAATCAAAGCGGGTAATACCATAGGGAACTCCCAAAGTTATCAAATTGCTCAAATGATACTTCATTTGAGTTTGTTTATAGCGTTTTCCCAACAGGTAGGCAAGACAGAGGTAAATCCAGGGGGCTGGGAAGGGAACCCTGCCCCAAGATTTTTTCTGACTCCCCATCCCTCGTTTTTTTCTGCTTTTCACTTTTTAAAATAAGTTTGTCAACTATTGGCAACCTTGTTGCATTATCCCCCCAAGACGTTGCTTATTGGTGCCTTTGTCACAGTAACCCCTCCTCCCAAAGAATTTGCTTTAGATCCACCCTGATGCTAGAACGTTTCTAGGGAATGCTCTTTACTGAACTTGAAAAAAAATTCTGCTCTTTTTAATAAACAAATAAAAACATTCACACTTTCGAGATATGAAAGTTCCGTTGAAACTGATTATCTCTATCTCCGGCCCAGAACAGAAGAAGTTTCATGTTTTTTTCAAACATTTCTGGAAAATTAGGTGTCAGCCTTTAGTTTTTCTTTTTTTTATTGGATTTCTTATCCAAGCTGCATAACGAGCCGTGAAAAAACCACCTAATCGGTTCTTGTTTGGCCACACAAACTAAAAAAGAGTGTAATGGACGAGATAGGGTGATCCTTTAAGGCATTGAATCCCCCTAAAACCATAAGTGAAAAGTTATTGGCAAAACAAACAAATGTTTCAATAATTTTAGAAAAAGGAGTTCAATCTAAATGAAATATACACCATCAAATCCAATACATACTTACACTGAAACAAAGGACATTGAAATTTATAATGTGCTGATTCCAGCAGAAAGTGTGAGCTCTAGTGATCTTTTAAACAAACAGACATATCATCTCTCATCAAAATGTTGTTTTCGGCCGTTTTGTGCCACGTAACACCCATTTGGCCCTAATACAGTAGGCTAGATATATCACCAGGGTCAAACTCTGGGACAACTAATTTTTCAACATTACCATATCTAATCTTTCGAATTTCAATGGGCATACTGCTATACCATGGATATTCCATCCTTAGAAACATACAAAGCCTACGCCTAGTAAAAGTTGGCCTAAATACTCTTCATAGACAATGATTGAAAAGCTTTATTTATATGAATGACCGAACCAAAATCCACAGCAATCAATAGTTGAAAACACGATTTTAAAAAAGCTGTCTAGTAATAAAAAATTGTCATCTAACCCTTAATCAAGAATGGTAACTATTAATTCGATTAATTTTAGAAGTAAGTTTATTTAGAAAAAAAATTTATAGTGATTTCGAAAAAGAGCCTGAAACCCCTTGAAAATGGCTTCAAATCGAAATAAAAAGTGCACCATTGGAAACATCATGGTCCAAAACCTTTCGTAGGATAACTAAAGTCTCCCACCTTGAACACCAAGGAAAATGACTTTTTTGCATGGGCAGTACTGATCTGTCTCTCGTTTTTTTTCTTTTTTTTTCTAGAAGGGCTTGGGGGTGGCCATAGTTGAAAGTAATGGGAGAGTGACTAACGCCCCTCTCACGCCCACCATTGGTATAGCCATTTTGTTGGACGTAGTTGAAAGTTCTGGAAATTATGTCTTAGAGGATGACAGCCACCCTCACAGCCCTTTGGGTAAGGGTTTTAATTTATGCCCTGGGGGCAAATAAGGTGTTTATAGAAAGCGTTGTCGGAGAAACTCAAAAAGGGCTCATTCGATTGGGAGTCGAAAGGCATACTTAATAGTCGAAAGTGTTTGGACGGCTTGAAATTTTTATAATTAAGATCGATGTGGGTATAATGTCTGATTTTTTTGTTGTTGTTGCTGTTGTTTAGACCAGGGCACTTCGCATCGAAGGAGCTATTGCAGGAACTTCAAAAAGGGCTCCTTTGATTGAAACAGGAAAGGGCCGATTTCCTTTTTAACAGTCGAAAGTGATTTGAGAGCAACTAATCCCCCTCCCACGCCTACCTTCCCATTTGCCTTTATGTTTAAAAACTAAATGTTGCCTTAAGATTAAATCAAAATACACTGTGTTAATGCTAATTCACAATAAGGCTTCTCAGCAGTATCTCAAGAATGACTGAGGGTGTTATGTTCAAACTTTCGGGGCTGCTTCTGCTCTTAAAATTTTACCAAGTCAAAATAATGTAAGTTTATCCAACCTATCAAAGAAACTAAGCAGATTTTTTGGCGAATGGTGTCAAGTTTTCCATTTCAGGTCAACTAGAGGAGGTATGAAACGAAATTAAACGCTACTATTTGTGTCTAGAATTTAGAAAGGGTTTATTTTGTTAAAAATTAGTCATCCTAATTTTTAATTAAGTGGATTAAGGCATCCTAAAAGACATATTTATCATAAATTCGACCATGTTGAACAAAATGGCTATCTCAAAATTTTGATCGGGTGACTTTGGGAAAAAAATAAGCGTTGGAGGGGGCCTAGTTGCCCTCCATTTTTTTTGGTCACTTAAAAAGGGCACTAGAACTTTTAATTTCCGTTCCAATGAGCCCTCCCACGATATTCTAGGACCACTGGGTCGATACGATCACCCCTGGGAAAAAAACAACAAAAAACAAATAAACACGCATCCGTGATCTTTCTTCTGGCAAAAAATGCAAAATTCCACATTTTTGTAGATAGGAGCTTGAAACCTCTACAGTAGGATTCTGATACGCTGAATATGATGGTGTGATTTTCATTAAGGTTCTATAGCCTTTAGTGGGTCTTTCCCCCTTTTTTTGAAAATCAGCCTAATTTTCTCAGGCGCGTAACTTTTGATGGGTAGCACTAAACTTGGTGAGTTATATATTTGAAATGAGCATTGAAATCTGATTCTTTTGATGTATCTATTGGTATCACCGTAACCCGTTTTGTAGAGTTTCGGTTACCATTGAGCCGGGTCGCTCCTTACTTACAGTTCGTTACCACGAACTGTTTGATACTATAAGCAAATGTAATTAAGAAAAGGAAAACAGGTCATTTATCTGAAAGGAAAAGAAACAGGGGTGGAACCCCAACAAATACTAACAGCTACTTTCGACTAATACAAGACTACTGGATTTGAAGATAAATTTTATTTTGTTTCCGTTTTTCAACTCTTGTTGCGACAGCAATTTTAAGCCCCTTAAAATCAGCAACTTAAAATGATTTTTTATTTTTAGGACTATTGGATTTTATTTAATTTGAAGTTGTGAATCATCACAATTTATCCTATATCGTAAAACCGAGCATTCTAGTGATGCTTGAACGTGAGCATTCCACCTACTTTATCAAATTAGTAAAAAATATTTGAAAATTAATTAAATGTTAAAAATAAATATTGATTTATAACAATGAAATAATCAAATAAATAAAATTAGATTTTAATCGAAATGTAAACAGTATATCTTATTTTGTTTCTTTTCTTTCGCTTAAATTTAACTATTTTCACATGCAACTACTGATTTACGGGGCACCAATCTCCCCTTCACCTCTAAACTGGATAAATTCCTGTATTTCATAGACATAGTCACAATAAGAATTATCCATAAACTTACAAAAGTCTATTAGCTGGTAAACCTCTTCGGAGTCGACGAAAACACGGAACCATTCAGGATGACTATCCTTCTTCGTACAATTCCTGGCATCGTGCTTCAGGTATTTGAAAAACGAATTATCGACGTAACGTAAAAGTAAAGACAGTCAGAAAAAAAAATCTTACTAGAGTCACTCAGGTGAAACTTATCTGTCATAATAATCAGAGACTCATCCGAAACACAGTTCATCATAAACATACACTTCTAATCCAGGTAAGATGGTCGTGTCAACTGAGGAAAAGAGGGGAAGGTAACAACTAGGGAAGGGGGGGAGAGTTGCAGGAGGTTCTGTAACCTCCTAGATTTTGAGAAATATTCTTTTTGCGGTATCAATATTTGAAAATGTTTTTTTTATGATTAGTGAGCATCCTAGGGTGAGCAGAGCAGAGATCGTCGTCATGGGTCGCGAAAATAGAATACAGCCATCTATATTCTACCTATGCAAAAATATACCCAGTCTCAAATCCAGTTCAAAACAGACTTACGGCAATTGTTTGGTCCCATTGATTTTCAAGGAACACTATTTTACAACATTTACTATAATGAACGCAGCAACCATTCCAGACACTCCAGCCATAAAATATTCTCTTAAATCAACAAATACACGCCAAAAAAGCCCTAAACTAGTTAATATCTGATAATACGTAACATCTTTAATGCAAAAGTAAATACAGTAATGTGATAATTAGTATAAATAAATATAAACTTAACAATGCATTAACATTCAAACATTGCATATGACAATCAGTATGCAAAAATATGTATTTAAATGAAGAAAAGAAGAAGAACCAAACAAATCATTCAAAAACCTATCGTTATTTCTAAATCTATTTTCTGATATATATTTGTAGTGTTCAAATCTCTGACAATGACTGTAAATCGCAAATATAATAAAAATGGTTAGCAATAATTATAGTTGACATAGAAACAAAAAACCTTTATGGTTGGCTGTATGTACATTGTTACATCAAAGTAGCATAGGAGTTTTGAATTGAAAATAAATCTAATTAAGCACAAAGGACTTTTACGTCAAAGGATTTCTTTTATGTTTTTTCCGTTTTTGTATATTTTAAGTTGAAAATTTTATCAATTTATCCTATGTTGTAAAGATAATTATTCTAGGGATGAACGCGTAAAATAAGTTATAAAATAAGTTACAAAACTAGTCATAAAATAATCACTCAATGATAAACATGCTTTTCGAAATCATCTTTAAAGTTTTTTTTTAATCTTTTTATTTATTTATTTTTACTCTTTTTTTCTTGTTTACTGTAAACATTTAGGCTTAACAGTCAATCACAACAGTTGCTACATAAGAAAATTCATAAAAAATAACATTAGATTTAGATTAAACCGATTTGGCTTCTGAGAAGATTACTGAGAAGGCTTCTGAGAAGATTAATTTTATGCTTTTTCGTTTTTGTATATTTTAAGTTGTAAATCATAACAATTTATCCTATGTTGTAAGGATAATTATTCTAGATATGTCCTGAACGCGTAAATTCAACTTACCAAATTAAAATAGTAAAAATAGCTTAAAATTAATTGAATTTTAAAACTACATAGACATAACAATGAAAAATTATATAAATAAAATCAGAATTAACAGATCAACTAACAGTATTTAACATTTCTGTTTCTTTTCCTTCACTCAAATTTAAGTGTTTTAAGCTATAACTAGAGGGATGTAGGTTAAAATTCCTGCAATTTCTTGGGAAAAAACAACTAAGAAAAAATGGCCCCGGATAGGCACGAATGACTATTCTACTTGAAAGTTGTCCGATCACAATTTCATTCAAGCGCGCGAGCCGAGGGCTCCAAGAGGGCTTGCGCAAAAGAAAATTTTAATTATATGATTACAAATAACGACACATAAATAAAATAAACAGACCAAGAAATTCCTGGTCTTTCCAGGAATTTAATGTCAAATACTGTATCTAGATGAACAAATGGTACCCCAAAGAAATAAGTGGTTTCTTGGGTAGCTAAGATATGGCTCTGTATTGCACCGAATAAAGACTTGCGGCTAGTCTGCCTTTCTACTTCAGAAATTTATTAAGACCCATTACCCTCCACACGGTAATCTTTAGTAAAAGCCAAAAGATTAACTCCATATATGGAGTTAATCTTTCGGATTTTACTAAAGATTACCGTGTGGAGGGTAAAAAACTCCATATATGGAGAGACCATAGCTGTGAAATTTGCTATTATTGACTTGGATATTTGAAAATAAATTGGAGCACATAATAAATTTTTCTTGAAAATAAGTTTTCTAGAGAAGAATATCAATGATTTACGAGCCATCAATGTCCATGGACTTGTTCTATCGTTTGTTCAGATTTGTTTATTATTGCTTTGCCTTTCACTTTTTAGCCTAAATAAATTCCGCGGCTAAATTGAAAGGAGAATAAACCAGCAATAGTTACTTTCTAAAACGAAATAAAGACTAAATATAGAGTGGATTTGACTCGCTTTTACACCGTCCAAGGACTTGATAGCTAAATACAAGAATCGTTTCTTTCTAATCTGATACATACCCCTTGCCATGCTCCCTAATAATTTAAGATAAGATTCTTCACGCGTTTGTCTCAGTCTCTTGCACATAGCATTGTCTCTTGATTCTCGTTTTCACTTAACACGGAGCATTGTCTCTTGAATCACATTCTCCCTTTACCCAGAGCATTGTGTCTAGAAACAAAATAAGGAACTAAAGAGGCTTAAAATCCTTGGGTAGTATTAGGCTAGAAACCCACTGGAATCCGAGAATAATAGGATTTGCCCCTAAAACACCTAAAAACTCCTTATAATAACAAATAACATTAAATACTTATCTGGCAACTTGTCAACAGAAACGCTATAGGCAACTAGGCGAAACAAAGCTCTTATCAAGTTTACTCCACTACTAGCAAAGCTTATTTCGAAACCCCTAAAGGTGTGCAACATTTCGCTTTAGTCATCCCTTTTTGTTACCGGTCTATAGTTTCAAATTTTTCCTTTTGAAAAGATTGATATTTTTTTATATATGACTTTAATTATCTTGCATTTTACAGATTTAGCAGAGAATGGAAGACAGAGATAGATATAAAGAAAGAGTAAGACCGATACAGAGAAAAAATATGAACAAAATCGCAATCTACAAAATATAATTAGTTGGAGCGGTTCAAATTATATAAACAATTTTGAGCCTTAAGCTTTTATCTGCAAAAATAAAAGGACCTATATTTGAGAAACAATATATGTATTTACATATATACACAATTATTGATGCTTGTTGTCAATATAGACAAAATATAGGACAACAAGTTGAAACTCGAAGGTCACCCAAAAAATTCCAAAATTACTATCTCTGCCTAAGGCTAAGAAAGCACAGTTGGAAAAAGACGGTATCCCTCCCCCCCAGATACTGCTTTGAGTACTATATTGTACACAAGAATAAAAGCAGTTTTTTACAGACTAAAATTAAATGTAGACACGAGTCAAACATGTAGTAAAAGCTGTCTTAAAGAATAAAAAGCATAATTTCCAGATTATTAACGTTGTAAGGTATAATAGTATAATTTGATATGGCTGCCCTGACCTTAAACCTAATTTAGTTTATTCAATTCAATTACGGTTCGAAAGACGAAAAAAAGAGAAATAAGCAAAGGATCCACGATGAGTTTTTTTTTTAAGCTAAAAGATGACTATTTGGCTTCCAAGTTCAAGTTCAATCATTTTATTATTTACATATACATGCATATATTTGGGGAGACATGGGGAGACAAGCTCGAAAAACTAGGCCAAGACAAAGATAAAATAACAAATAACCCTACAATACAAAGATCAACACGACGACAAAGATACAATAGCACAACAATAAAATGAAAGTAGCAGCTAGCCCTGGATCCATAAATGAATATGAAAAAATTCAATATTATTAAATATAAATTAATACTAGATGATAGCCGAGAGATCCACATTCACCCAAAGCAACAAACCATACAAATAACTTAGTCTTATTAAATAGACGCTAAATTAAATATAATCTTGAAGTAAACGAAATTTGCCCCTTATATATTAATAAAAAGAGTCCTTTTTATTAATTGAATAAAAGAAGATTTGTCAATAAGATCCTTGTGAGCATCCCAGCATAGGGCTTTTGACACAAACGGAGCGAATTTAGATCTTTCAGTACTATACTTGTTAATGTAGATACTCTTTTTACGTCGTGTGTTATAATTATGTAAATCTTGTGATGGGGAGACCAAACTTTGATTGAGGTAATGTGGCGGTAATTTGTTAATTTCATAATTGAATTTGAAAAGAATTTCTCCAAAAGATAATTGTGGAGAAACTTGACGTATATCAGGGTAAGCATATAAAGACGCAGTAGAAGACTTATTTGGAAATGCAATAGGTGATGGAATAAAAAGTTTCAGGATTATTAGGGCTTCATTTTGTAAAATCTGTATTGGTTTAATATGGCTTTTAAATTTAGATAAGTATACTAGAGAACAATAATTAATATTAGACTGAATCAGAGCAAAATAAATGTTTCGTTAAGCAAAGTAGGGCAAATAATGCTTCAACCTTTGCATTTAACCAACATACTGTTTAAGCGTAGATTTTGAATGTGTTTTAAAAGATAGTCTTTCGTCAATCACAAGTCCAAGTTATTGGTAATAGATACTTTGAAGAAGTAAATCGGGT
>JAQQPU010029480.1:0-10089 GCA_029168905.1 Artemia sp. Kazakhstan ARC1039
ATTGGAAATTGGAGTGGCTTGTGCCCTTTTTAATTGTCAAAAGTGATGGGAAGACAATTAACACCCCTTCCTCGCCCACCATTTCCCCAAACACATCCAATTCTGGAAATTATACCTTTGAGCAGAACACTCCCCTCACAGTCGTCAGGCAAGGGTTATAAGTTATGCCCTAGTTTCTTAAATTAGTCTAAATAATAGCTATAATTCCAGTATCAACATTAACGGCAAGTTTTTCTTATGAGATAGTTTTTTTTTCACTTTAAGACAAATGAAAATATATATTTTCATGTGTCTATATGTTTTCAAATATATAGGAAAGAAGGATAAATTTTTGTTTTTTAGATCGGGGGGGGGGGATATCTTTACATCGAAGCGGTATAAAATAATTAACCAACAAATAAAGACCATTTCATTCGAGTCAGCTTTTGTCACCTCCTACAAAACGAACTGAATTACCTTTGTGTTTATATCATATTTGAAGAGGGCTGAGCTAAATATGGTTAATTTGGTTAATTTTAAAATAAATGGGGGTTGAGTTGCACAAGGGTTAGTTACACGGAGAATAAGTTGTAAGAGGGTTGAGGTTGAATGGGGGTTGAGTTGCACTAGGGTTGATTTTTACGGGTTGCAGTTGCAAGCGGGCTCAAATAAATTTGGGTTAAGTTGGATGAGGATTCAGTTGCACGAAGGTTCCGTTAAATTGGGATTGAGCTTGAAGGAGATTCAGTTAAACGGGGGTTCAGTTCCACGGGGATTGAGCTGCATAAGGGTTCAGCTCAAATGGCTTCAGTTGGATTCAGGTTCCGTTGCAGGAGGACTCAGTTGCATGGGGGTTCAGTTATACGGAGGTTCAGTAACACGGGAGGTCAGTTTCACCTGGGGTCTGATGCACAAAGGTTTAGGTGCAAGGGGTGCAATTACACGATGGTTCAGTTGTTATGTAACCGATAAAAAGTGTTGTGTTCAGACACTATTTTCCATTAATATAAAAAAAAGCCTAGAGGACGACCCGAAAATTAATATATCCATATAAATTTATAAATAAAATTAGATACCCAGTTAATGGCCTTTTAAGCTTTCTTCAGATGAATAAACATAAAGTTTTGAATAACAAAATTTAAATACCTAGAGGGGGGCATCATGATTTTAGAAATATCTTAGTGGGGCATAGCCCTATATTTGTTGGGAACCACTGATCTAACCGAAGAAAAATCACGGAGAACGTTTTACTCCACCTCTCAGAGCTCAATCATAGACAGTGCAAGCACAAAGTATTATTTTATTATTCTTTTCACCAAGGGACTACATATAGAAACTTTGGAAGGAGCTTATTCGATTGTACATTGAAAGTTCCAGTGCCTTTTTTAAGCGTCAAAAGTGATTGGAGGGCATCCATCACTCTCCCACGCCCATCCATTCCCCAAATATATCCAATCAAAATTTTCATTTAGTCTGTTTGTTTAGAACAGTTGAAAAGTACAGTAACTATGTCTCTTGTGATGCCAGTCCCTAAATCAAAACAATTTATGCGCATACAGGTTGTCAAAAAGGTGTAACTCAGGAATGACTGATTGGATAATTTGGGAGTCGTAGAAAAAGATAATGGACCAAGAAGGCAATATTTCCTATAATTACTGCTACTACTTCTATTACTGCTACTACTACAACTACTACCACAACTACTGCTTCTGTAGCGAGCAGTACCAAAGCTGAGGGTATTAAAGTGAAAATTTGAGTAAATATTGAGGGGAAAATTGAACATACTATGTGCATACAGAATCTACTGGTGTTACTACTACTACTAATACAACACTAAGAATACTACTACTGCTCCACCTACTACCTCTACTACTGTAATGCTAGTACTCATAAGATTAATGAAATGAAGGTGAATATTTGAGAGAATAGAGAGGGTAGCTTTGAAATAAATCAAAGCACTCTATGTGTGTGCAGATTGTCAAAAGGGCGTATCTTGAGAATGGATTAAGGTATTAAGTGGGAGCTTTCAGGGAATGCTTAAAGAGGAAGATCCATTGTCCAAAAGGCAATATGTGGACGATACTGCTAATACTACTACCAATTCTTCTACCACTACTGCAACTACTCCAACTACTACTTTTATTGCAACTACTAACGCTAAGAGTATCAAGATAAAACTTTTAGGAAGTTTTGTGGAGAAAATTAAACTAAATCAATATGGCTGCTACTAGTGTTAGTGCTATTACTGTTAATACTGCTGCTAGTTCTACAACTAGTAGGCTACTGCTATTACTCCTACTATCGCTACCGTGATTATTATCACAATTATGACTAAATACATGAAAGTTAAACTTTCAAAGAATATTGAGGGGGAAGTTGAACTGAACCACAATACGACGTCTGTATGCAGGTTGTCAAAATGGTGCATCAGCAATATCTTAATAACGACATATTGTGTGATGTTGGAACTTATAGGGCTTGTTGTGGGGAATGATGGAGTAACCAAGAGGCGATATTTGTATCCTACTACTACTTCTACTGCTACTACTATTAGCACTACTACTACTGCTACTGCTACAAATGCTAAGGCTGCTACTAATGCTGCTAATACTACTACTACTGCTACCGCTATTATTAGTGGTATCACTGCTACTAAAGCTAAAGGTATGAGAATGTTGAAAAAATGTGTTTAATCAAAACGCATCATCCCTATACAGGTTGTCAAGAGGACATATCAGCAATTACTCAGGAACGGTTTGAAACTTTCAGTGTGTGTTGAGAGTTGAAGAAAAAAAAGTTGCTATGTGTATACTGCTACTAATGTTACTGCTACTACTGAGATTAAGGAAATTAGGGTGAAGCTTTCAGGGGGTGTTTTGATAGACGTTGAACTAAATTAAAACGAACTTAGAGCATGCAGTTTGTCCAAAGGGCAAAAGGGCAATATCTCAAGGACCGATTGCACTATTAAGTTGAAACTTTAGGGCATTCTGTGGTGAATTTTAAACTAACCAAAAGGCACTATGTGTATACTACTAATATTGCTACTGTGGTTGCTGTAACTAATGAGGCTAAGGATGCTAAGGCTAAAATCTTAGGGAGCATTTGGGGTGGGGGGAGTAAACTAAAAAAAAACTATACACATTCAGGTTTTCAAAAGAGTATATAAATAATATCATAGGCAGCGCAGCGCTTTTATAGAAACTTTTAAAAGAGCTTATCTGATTGGAAATGAAAAGTTCTAGTGCCATTTTTAGGAGTCAAAAGAAATTAAAGGGTAAGCAGCCTCCCTCCTAAGTCCAACAATTCTCCAAGCGCATCCAATAAAAACTGTGAGATAGTCATTTTGTTCAAATGGTGATACAGTTGAAAGGTCCAGTAACTATGTCTCTGGGGATCTTTGGGATGTCAACCCCCTCCCACAGACCTCAGAGCAATGGCTGTAAGTTATTCAGTTTGGCCATTGTCTATATATATTATTTGGAATTGGGAAAGAAGGTCTTTTGGTCTTTTGAACACCAAACGTCACACCATGCCCTGTTTCCCAACAACAAAGACTGTACATAAAAAGTGGTAAATTGCATAGCTTACAGTCCTTGCTCTGAGGGCTATGGGGAGGGGGTTGACGCACCCAACATCCGAAACGACAGAGAATTTTGAGGGGAAATTTGAACTAAGTCAAAATATGTTATGGATATTCTGGTTGTCAAAAAGGAAAACTCAGTGACTGAGTGTATTAAATTGGAACCTTTAGGAAATGATGAGGGGGATGATTAACGGACCAAGGAAATGTTCAGGTAGATTGTGAACTAACCAAAAGGCACTTTATGCATTTTGCCTCTATTGCCACAATAATGACTGATACACTTACTGCTTTTACCGAAGTTAAGAATATTAAGCTGGAACTGTCAGGGAGCATTATATGTATACTGCAACTACTACTACTACTACTACTGCTACTACTACTGTTATTGCTATGACTACTACTACTGGGGCTAAGGGAAGGAATTTGAAACTTTCAGGGAATATTTGGGGGATGCTGAACTAAATAAATACGTACTCTGTACTACCAGCTTATCAAAAGGGCGTATCAGCAGTATTCCAGGGATCTTCTAGGGTATTAAAATGAACATTTGAGCAAATATATAGGGGGGTGTTGAACTAGGCAAAATCCAAATCGCGCACGCTATAACCACTAATACTACTACTACTGATACTACAACTACTACCACAGCTCCTACTGCAGTAGAATCAGTATAACAATAAAGGACAGGGCCAGTACCTGACCTCCCCCAAGGATATGAATGTAATGCACTCTTACATGTCCCATATTGGCCAACGGCTTGATCAAACTAGATGAAGGTGGTCTCACACGTGTTTAATCGGTTTCATGTGAGGTGTGAGACAACAGGTCTGATGGACATTGACTTTACAAGTGGGGATTCCCCGTGCACATATTTAACCTGCACATTCTCAACTGTGAGATAAAAGGTTTCGTAAGAATTAGCTTTACAAGCAGGGATTTCTCGTCCACAAGTGTTTAACTGGTTTTTATTTTTAACTGTGTGATAACAGGTTTCCTGTAAATGAACCTCAGGTTAATGCATGTAAATAAATTCAGAATTATGTATAAAAGTTTGATAAAAAGCTGGTTAGTATCTCAGATATTAATTAGACATTGTTTGATCTCATTATTACTTTTTGGAATATTACGAGTATGTATAAGTTCAAACTGTTGGATATTAAAAGACAGGAAAATAGTGATGAGAATGAAGTGAAAACAAGAGCTGCAAATGTTGCAGTAGGAAGCAGACTAACTGTTGAATGAGATGGAAATGTTTAGCAGATATGCAATATCCCTGAAGTCTATTCAAGGTGGATGAACAATTGTGTTTTGCAGCCAAAGTGAATATAATGAATATGTCCACCCAACAGGATGGACTGACTTCAATTGTCAATCGGATAGAGAAAAATGGACTGAGTCATCTGCTGAAAAGGCCATAAGAATTTTTATTTATAAATTTTTTTGAATAAAAATTTTACCATAGCATTTTCTTTTTCTAAATTACGTTATAGGTTATTGATCTCTCTCTTAAGAAAAACTTTTTTAAGAAAAAGGAAAACAAAGAGGAGCCAATAGGAATCTTGGCGCTGGGGTATATGTGCATATGGGAGCGAAATATATAAGAAGGTATTTGATTAAGTGTGGCATCAGTTGTCTCTTTTTCTTTCCATTGATGTCTCATAAAAATGTTTCACACGGGCCATCGTTGTTTATACCTTCTTATATCTGAATCTGCTTATATCTGACTTGAATAAATTTGGTCAAACGGTAAAAACAAATTGACTCAAAAGGTAAAAAAAATTTAAAGACGCAATATGTCAAAATTAAAGCCATTACGATACTGGTAAAACCCAAAGTATTTATCCTTTTGTACTTAGACAGTTGATTGAATGTGGTAAAATTGATGTTATCAATTGATTCAGCGTAGTAACAAACCCTAGAAAATGTATGTAACTTAACTTGGAAATTATTGAGCATTTATCCCCTGATCAAACGGATAAGACTTTGCATAATTAGACTCCAAATGACGATGAAATGACATAGGGTGGGTATTACTCATGAATGGCTAGAACAAAAGCCTAAGAGCCAGAAGATCGTTTTCTCAAATCTGCAAGTGACCGTATTCTATAGTTTATACACTGAAGCGACATTATTTTATCATATTTATTCAAAACTGAATCAAGTATATGAGGAGAAACTAGGTGACGAGTCTGCGTAAATAATATAATTTAATTATATTATTTTTAGAACGAAGGATCTCGTATAAACTGTCGTTGAGGATAATTCTTTCATTCTCAATTAGATTGATAATAGTTGAATAAGAAAGACACCTGTTTTTGACTCAACTCTTTTTCGTTGATGCCTCGACACAGTATACGCACATTGTTTTATTCTTTGTATGGTATGATTGCAAAGGAGTATTCATTAGAATGAAAAAAATGTATAAAGTTTTCTTTGGGGAATCATGGGTTTTACTTTAAAATCATGTACCGTCACCTTTCTTAGAACATCTTATGTATTCTTGAGAACATAATTGACGAGAGGAACTTCATATTAAATGGTGAAGGAGAGTTTAGTCCAAAATCTCTTGTTTTATTCATACCGTCTTTGTGTCCGGCTCTAAGCCGACTTAAGAGCTACTTTGTAGACCTGAGAAGGTGCATTAGTCCCTGTCCTGCACTGGTTCTAGGACCATTGCTTTACTTGAGGCCAAAATAATTTCAATAATTTAAAGAATATAAGATTTGCAACTTGGAATGTTATAACTTTCAGAAATAAATATGGTATCGACATTTTGAAAGATGAATCCAGAAACTTCGAACTTAACTTCTTAGAACTTTTAGAAACTCATATCCCAAGGGTGGGAAACAAGAAAAGAGGTGATATGAAATTAATTTATTCGGGTGGAAAGGATGGGGCACATAGACACGGAGTACGGCTGGTGGTGAATAAGGAAGCTGCCAAGTTTTGTTCAGGTAGGGTAGGTGTTTATGATAGTATGCTAGTCCCTCATTTTATGACTAAAAGTGTTGGGTATCAGTTACAACAGTTTATACCCCTCTAAGACCGTTGTATTCAAATTAGTTATTCGTCAAAATCGTAAAGTGTACTCAGTTTTTTGTATCTAAGGTTCAAAGAACTTGAAAAATAAAATGTTCTTTATTGTGTCCAATAGTTTCATCAGAGATAAAGAATCTTCCGGATTACTCGATATGCCTATTTTGTTCATTGTCGATTATGGATTGTTTAGGTATTTAAAATAAAATGACAGACAGTTAGCTAATTGGAAAGAAGATGATGCTCTTTCTGAATATTTGAAAAAGGAACGATTTCAGGGAAATCAGATAATAACTCAAATCAGCTTATGCATTGTCATCTCCTCCCCCACTTCCTCTTTCATTGTTTTATTATTCCTAATATTAATATTTATTATTTTGTCTTCTTTGTTATTTTTTTCTTATTTTCTTATTTTTTCTTCACTTATTATTTTTTCTTCTTTGATACGTCATGTATAGCCAGTTTGGTTTTAGAATGTATGTACTAAAATAACTAATCTAAGAATCTCAGTATTAATTTTGATGAATGAAGCCAAACGTAAATGGCGACCCTGCAAGCGCGCAAGCAGAAGGATAAATTTCGAGGCTACATCATTTAACAGTTGTGTCAACTAATAGGGGCCAAAAAATGTTGTCCCCCTAAAAAAACAACGAGACTGCCCCCCTACACTTTGAAAATTATATTTTAACCTTTTTTATCAATTTTCATAAACTGCTTTTGAACATCAGTATTTTGAGAAGCCACTTACATAATGAACCGCTAATTTCTATTTTCCCCGTACATGAAATTTGAAGGTTTGAATGATGTTACTTCTGAATGTGTGTAAAAAAAAAAAAGAAGCACGTCACCTTAAGTCAGGCAAATACAAGGGATTATGCCATTTGGGTCTGGCTCTCCCCCTTGGAGTGTCAAGACGGTACTCTTCTATTAAACGGACTCTTTTATCTACGGCAATGCATTCCAGTCATGAAATAGACTGAGAAGCGTGATGAAAACAGGTTTACAATGCCTTCTGGGATATAGACAAAGGCAAGAACTGTATTTAATTTTTTTTTGGGTTGAGGGGGGGGGGAAGGTACCTAGGTTAGGTTATGTATTTAATATATGGTAAGCTTTGCCCCCCACCCCACCCCCCCTAATGTGCAAATATATAGCCCAAATTTGTTTCTAAACTATTATATATTCATCCTATTTTATTTTATTTCATTAGCATTACCCAAAGTAGCACTAAATAAAAGAGTCCGTTTAATAGAAGAGTGCCGTCAAGACTTACACTTTTTTCAAATTATCTAATTTAACTCATAGTATCTGTCCCAAGTTATTTGACCAATTTATCCACCCCCTCCAAAATTCAACCCCCCCCCCCCAAAAAAAAAAAAATCTCCCCACATTAAATGCTAAAATTACAACCAAAATGAAATTTATCTTAATTGGGACCTAAGAACGAACTTTATTGAAGTTCTTTCAATGCCCTAGATTTCCTTTTTTTGTCAATCTTCTATTCCCTAGAGTTCCTTTCTTTGTCGGACTCAAGACATACATAACCTGTACGGCACATACATAGCCTGTACTGCACATACTGTCCTCATATTTATTGAAAAAATCCCTTCACAATTCAAACATACTCCCACAATTAGTTCCTAGTACAAGGAGATAAGTTATTTTGATTAAAAGTTCTGAAGTATATGACAATATACAGAGCATAGTGAAAGTGATATTTAAAAGGATATAAACTTTGATTGAATCTATGGTTGAGTAGGTTTTGAAAAGTGTCTCCTTTGACCCCATCTATTGCATCTGTTAAGTCATAAAGTTTTTCAAATGCCTCTAAACAGCAGACACCTTGGCATCTGCTGAAACTATTCGTATGATATCTATAACACGTTTTTTTATTGTTAATACTAGCATCAAACCAGTGATAACGATTGAATGGGTCTAGCCCCCGGAAAGATTACCCCCGGAAAATTCCCCAATGGGGGGGTGCCCCCCCCGGCCGGGGTCCCCAAACGCATCTGATCAAAATTAGGAAAGTCATTTCGTTCAAAATAGTCCAAAAGTCAAACCATGCCTCCGGGTTTGACAACACCTCTTCCAGCCCCGCTGCAAGGGCCATAAGATATGCAAGTAGCCCTTGTTAAGCTCCTTGAATAAAACTGTTAAAAGCTCCTTAAACAAAAATCCTGGATACATCACTGACGACAACTTGTCGGCAGTAATATTTTCATCATTTTCTTGTTTTCGTCGATTGTATATTATTCAGTAGCAAATAAGGTTCTTAGCTTTTAATAAGTTGATATTTCAATCATTGGCTTTCCATTAAAAAGCCCAGTGGTAAATATAAAGCTTTTGCAAATATAGAAACCAATCCAAGTAAGAAAAAATACTGACTTCAATGGAATGACTTTTAACTGCCAATTCAGAATACAGCTGGCTTAAAAGTCTTTAAAAGCCAATGTGGCGAAGCCCATACTAGAATTTACGCATTGCTATTGGTTTGTAGACGAAGGTATTTAAAGCCACTCTAAGTTGGTTTCTAAATTGTTTTCTAAATGGTTTCTAAAACTCAAGCTTAGATTTTAAACAAGCACAGAACTCAAGATTTTAAAAATAGAGAAGCCACTGAACAAGTCAATTCCTTTTCACACTGATTTTTCACTGAAACTCAATGATATTCATTCTTTTTTTCTAAATATTCGTTACTTAACATATTAACGAATGTTAGTAAGAATCAACTTCTTGATATATCAAAAACTAGAGATTATCAAGTTAATATTTTTATTAACATATTAACTTATTGCAAATCTTTTTGCAATAATCTTTTTGTCTACATGGACAAGTAAGAACTCAAGCTCAGATTTTAAACAAGCTCAGAACTCAAGATTTTAAAAATAGAGAAGCCACTGTGTTATGTAATGTGTTAAGAGGAATTAAGATTTATCGAACTCGGAATTCTGTCGCCTCAGAGTTTTGTTTCCACAGCACGATCAGATCTGATTTAAGAGATACGAATTCTTATAGGCTAACAGGGGTTAGAAACATTTTTCTAAGCTGTGGCGATAACGACTTTTGGTGTTTGTAGGGATGAAAAAATGTTGCCTCTTCTTTCTTGATCTATCTGGAGATCAGATTCCTTTGGGAGCATTTACCTTGGAGACTTACGAACTAATTATCTATTATTCGGCTAGGTGCAGACATATAAGATGAAATAAACACAGATAAAAAAGACAATAGATTTATTGAACTTACATGCTTAGTTGCACAGCAACGGGTCACTTCAATGACAATAACGGTGACAAGAATATAAGAATTTCGTCTGAATCTCTCTAGGTCTGATTTACTAATCGTTTCAAATCTGACTTACGATTAAAATTAAAAAGCGCATCTACCCCACTACCAAAATATAGGTTTTCAGTCCTGCGCCATGAGGACTGCTCGCCATTGGCCCAAGAGGACCAAGGATGTAAATCTTTCGTCCAATGAATTCTTTT
>JAQQPU010029481.1:0-10089 GCA_029168905.1 Artemia sp. Kazakhstan ARC1039
ATATATATATCCGTTTTGCTATTAATATTGCAAAACTTTCATTGAGATTTCATATTCTACAAAATTCAAAGAATATTCTTCTATATATAGATGGATAGATATTTTATTTTAGCCCACCAATAATACAAAAATATGGCGGAACAGCACGCAAAATGCTACTTCAAGAACTAACGATTAGACTATACACTATATACATTCATAGCTCGTAGATAACGTGCAACGACAGGAAATTGTATAGGTGCTCAAGCGCACCATTTCTAGCATGACTTTCCAGCTCTGCAAGAACTTCACAGGGGTCTGGAATTCGATACTTCTTCAAGAGAAGTGACCTTTAGTCGCTCTGTTCTTGTAAACCATTCCCATAGGGGGGACAGGTAAAGAACATGTGGCAAAGCCACTGTTCTATATAGCCTCTCTAATATTTGCCGATTGTAAGAGTTCTTCAGCGGGGTAAGTTTGCTATAACTCACATGCGGGTTTGACCGAGGATGTCAAGACAAAGAGTTCTCGTTGTTTTCTTGTCTCACCATATCAAAGACCTAAATATTTAAGTTAAGGAGACTGTGCAATAGAAGCACCTTATAGTTGGTGCTACTATTGCTACAGTTGGAATCAGTACTACAGTTGGATATAGTTGGTGCTAACGAATCCCATTTCGTCGGGTTGAAAACCAGGAATTTGGTTTTCTGGCCATTGACTTGTAGACCAATAGCGCTATAACCAGACACAAGTTTATCTAAATTATCCTACAATACACTTAAAGAAAAACTCAACATAAGTGAATCATCGGGACAGGGATCGGAGGGATCACAAGAGTTAGAAACGATGGCACTATCTACACACAACTGAAAAATTAGTCGCAGATACTGAAACAAAAGCGGGGAACCATGATTACACCCAACACCATCAAGACCGTGAGTTTTTTTACCCTTCAACCGGCGAACAGCCCCCAAAACACCATTCTCAGAAACCACAAAATAATTTCACTTCTTCAAAAGCTTCATCATATTTCATCATATTGCTTTTCTAAAGGAATATTATTTGACCCACAAACCTTCGAATAATGTTTTAACCATTGATCCTGAGGTATCGTGGCAGAAGGCGTTGGCTGAACTTAACTACTTTTGAATTTTTTCCACATATTCTGCGGGTCACGGAGAGCCTCTTCTGAAGCAGTTTCTGCTTCTTTCACTTTCAGCTCATCCAAAAATGCTTTATATTCTCTTTTTGTTTTACGAAAGAGATTAAAGACCGTGCCAGACCTAGACCTGCCCAATACGTGCCACAAGAAATACCACATCTTCGACCTTCTTTTAGCTTGATTCACGTACGGATAGTCACTCCATCCCCTTTTCCTTGTACCTTTCTTAATACCTGCACTAGGAACTGAGGCATATTCGGCATCTTTTAGCGCGTGAGTGATTTCAGCACAGTATGTACTGAGTGTGATTTTGTCATCACACCCACGGACAATAAGCTGAAAAGGGATTTTGTTTTTTTGCCCAGGATTTCGTCACACGTCGACTGGTATAAACTGAGATTATTCTTTTTCCACTTGCATCTTAGTATGTGAGCTGGACTTTTTGATTTCACTGCGTGACTACCAGGAACGCTAAACTTGAGACCAAGATGATTTTTGATGTATGCTCTGAATTCACAAGTATAGGTAAGGGAATAGGGATATTAGAAAAGACGTGATCAATATTTCTTGTTCTTTCTGAATTGTGAATGAACGTAAGTTTTAATCTTTAATATATGGAGAACAATCACTTAGGATACATGCCATAAGAACGTCTTGTAACTTTCCTTTCGAAAAGCGCTCACACTGGAGCAGTCTTCCAAGTCGACCACAAGCCTTGGCATGCCGTTTTTCACTATGGACCGTATTCATATTAGCTGGTAGGTAGATATTGACTGGCGTGAAAGCACTGGGGCCAGGGAACTCAACCGCTATATAGAACTCGCACGATTCCATTTTACGAAAGTCTATATTCTCGTTAATGAATATCGCAAGTCCGCCACTAGGGCGGCCCCTGGTACTGGAGCGCTTAGCCTCATGAATGTGCTTGGATTTATTAGGAGTCAACTGAAAGAGCCCAAATTTATCGGTGATTAACAAGTGTTCTTGGACGCAAACAACATTGTACACGAGGCACAAGTTTCTGATGTAATCCAGTTTAGCAGCATTATGGCCGTAAACATTGTGGTAAAATATAGACCGTTCATTCATTTTCTGGTCTGAGAATAAGCCTTTTGCATTGTTCGTCGGACTTCTGGGCACTATAGACGAAATCTTGGGTGACTATTATTAGGCACCCATCATCAGCATTGTTGCATTATCAATTATGAAACGTAAGCCATATCCCCGGGGTCCTTTTTCTCATGTCATTTTTAGCCCAATATAAAGCAAGTTGAAAGAAGACGTAACTAGTAAAATAAAACATACAGAAGGTGTTACTAGCTTTAAGATTTGACTGGGTAAAGCTTGATGGCTGTAATCGTACTTTTCTTGGAAACAAGCTTTATTTTTTATCTTATTAGTTTTTGTACTTTCAGATAATACTACCTGGTATATATTCTCTTTTTCATCTAATACAGTTCTTTATAATTTTAACATTATATGTAACGTACAAGGTTTCAGTAACCGAAATAAAAATGAGAAATTACTAACTGGTTGACTCCCTTAAGCTGAAAAGAATGTAGTAATATCCCGAGAAAATAGTAGATTAAGAGCAGAAGAAACTGCATTGAAGCATGATTAAAATAGAAATTCTTGATTGGTCTAAATTGATCCCCACATAGCCCCGACATGATTGGTAAATTCGTCCAGATTTGTACAACAATCGACCTCTTTTTCTATGAAATACTTGGTTTCATGGATTGTAAAGTTACAACCGCATGGTATACTATCTATTCTCGTTGGTTAGGACCCCATCTTGTGAGTGTTGCTTTCTGTCTACCTCCGAGGACATTTTTGCCTCTTGTTTTCTTTGATACATCTTCATCTTTGAAATTCGGTACATTACAAAACGTAAAAAATCCAGCATTGCAATAAGCGTTGACCTGAAGTTATTGTTGCTGCTTTTTTTTCAAAAAGAATTCAGTTTCCCAGTGTCTCAAGAATAAAATACAGAAAGATATCAGAATAGACTGATATTTTTTGGTAGATGGATCATAAAAGCTGGAATCTACCGTTGTGTTGAGTAATGTGTACTCAAGATAACTCAGACAAAAGGTATCTTTTGACATCCGGTTGGCACTCGAACCATGGTAATTTGTGGCCCCATGTTGTCAGATCAAGGATAAATACCGAACTTTAGTTAATGGTAACCAATAGTAGATTTTAGTAAGAGAATGGAACGTCCCATTGGACCACCACTCTCCTCGAGAGCATAAAATATTCTTACGATTTTAAGATCTTTCTGTCTTTGCTCTTGTGGAAAAAAAGAAAAATTATGTTTCATAATGAAATATAATAACGGTTGTGATGGGAAGAAACAGCAAAAATTAAAAAGGATTTAGAAATGTTCTACTTTGCTATCGTATTTACGAGGTCCCAAGATAGCGATTATCTTATCAGCACTATCACTTAATTTTACAAAATTCAATTAGGCCTTCAAACAATACTTAAATTGAAAAATTCATATCACTTAATCCCGTACTTCACAGAGTGTAGCTATACCTGTCGCATTTTACAAATTACTTTTTTTTCTAAGATCTTGAAAAGGCTGGAAAACTCTTATATGACGACGTTTCAAACACGGCAATCAAAATTAAAACTGAACAATTGGCATAATGTTTAAAAAATTTTGCACTCTAATCGGTATTTTGACAAAAACAGCTCCAGTACTCAGTCGGCTTAACATCTGAATCGTTAAGCAAACTATCTTCGGAATTAAGCAACGCCAACCAACTTTTTCTTTCTCAGTTGCGCTATCCCATGAAGGATGTCCAAGCTTTGGCCATCAATGTTTAGAAAGGCGTATCTTTAACCGATAACCTTTAGCTATCACCTGTCTTTTACAAGGTTTTCTGCGAACTGACTAGCCCTTCTCAATTTCTCGACATACCAATGTGAAATTTTATTACTTTACTGTCTAGCTACATTTGCTATGCCCTTTCAATTCTGTCCATATCGTCCCCTTCACATCTTATTGTCTACTTTCCTTACTTACTTATTGTTTTATTTCAAAGGTGCATTGACAAAGATCGGGTACTTGATTTGTTGTGTTCGGGTGCAATAGCGAATATGTAAAAAAAAATTAAAATTTTAAGTTTTGCAGTAGTTACCACCCCGTTACTGTATCTAGTGTCTTAACTATTATCCTGCAGAGTTTAATTCTGCCTGAATAGATCAGGAAGGGTGTGATAGGTTATAGATTGTTTAGTTTCCGTAATCACCTGAGTTTTACATTTGTTCATCGCCTATTAATGTTTTCTTTAAGAAAAAATTTATAAGTTAAGCATTCTATTCGTCTCTTTCTTTCTCCTTATCCCGCTTCTTTTGTTGTTGTATAGCGGTCATAAATTAACGTATCTTACAGGATCTACAAATCACAAACATCTTGTGCGAAATCCTTCTCTCTTCTACCTAGGATATTGGATCCTAAGATTTAGGATATTAAGTTGAAAATTTCATAAGAATTTAAGGGGGTGTAAAGCTTTTCAAAAGGCGGCATGTTTTTTTTCAGATACAAATGACGGTGTCTATGTAATATCACAGGAAAAATTAAAGGGATAACTTTGGAACTGTCAGGGTATGTTGTTGGGAATGTTTAACTGAATAAAAAGATAATATGTACATCTAAGAAATTACTAAGTTCTTTAAGTTGGAACTTCTAGGGCATGTTGGGGGGATATTGAACTAAATCAGAAGAAACTATGAATTCAGGTTATCAAAAGGGCGTGTCTGCAATACCTGAGGAATGTCTAAGGGTATTAAGTTGAAACTTTTTGGGGATGTTGATCTGAATCGAAATACACTATTTGCATCCAGATGGTCAAAAGAACGTACCTGTAATATTTCAGGAGCCACTAAGAGTATTAAGTTAAGACTTTCAAGGCATATTAAGGGGAATTTTATACTAAAATAAAAGGCATTATGTGTATTCAATGTTTTCAAATGTGTTTATCTGCAACGTCTCAAAGACCCCTAAGGGAATTAAGGTGAAACTTTCAAGATGTGTTGAGGGGGATGGTCAATTTCCATTTGTCTGTATGCAGGGTTATAAAATGATAGTGTTCGGGATGGCTTCAAACCTATAAGCCCAAAGATCATACAGATTTTCAATTCATTTATTTGAATTATATACCACGTACCCATCCATACAAAGATCTATGGTACAACTGTTTGTAAAATGTATTGCAAGAAAAAAAGTTTTTCAAATAAAAGTAAAGAGTTACGTTAGACCTAAGAGGAGCGGAAATAAAGTCGAATTGTAATTCAAGTGTAAAACGAACAGAAATTACAATAAACAATCACTTTTCGTAATAATCACTCATTTTCTTTTTTATAACATTAATTAATCCGAAATTGCAAAGACTATCAGGAATGTATATGCATGTATATTAATCTGTTGATCTGCATTTCGTTACATCTTTTCAGTTATCTTGGCTAATCTGATGATGTATGACAAATAAAAACTCATAACTCGAAATTAGAATTGATTTTAGTAAAGCGCAGATGATGTACTGGCCTGTATAAGGCAACGGGAGCGTTACCCGTAATCCTGTTTGCTGTAGTTTATGTTTGTTTTAAGCAAAACTTGATTAATTATTGTAAATTCTATTCGCTTTGGATTTAACTTATTTATTTATTGTAATTTTTGTTTGCATTACACTTTAATTGTGATTTGAATTCATTTTTGCACGTCTTAGGTTTAACGTAGCTTTTTACTTTTCTGAAAAAAAAACTTCTTTTGTGGAAAAAGTTTACTTTTAATTAATTAGTGGAAAAGAGCCCTATAAGGTGCATGTCTGTAATTATTTCCTGGTCCACTACCGTGATCGGGCGCTGTAATGAATTAGGACCAAAACATGAGAACATCTTGTATATTTTTTAACAAATCTCATTTTATCACACGAACGTACTTGCGTTTTTTTTATAAAAAAAAATTGTTGCTTTTAAACACAAAAAAAAGTTATAACGAAACACGTCGGTATTTTGCGATCTTTTCGAGTACTCTGGCCAAGTGCGTCATTGTTGGCGCTTGGCCCTGCTTCCACCTAACAACGTCTCTGGATTCAGGTAAAACTGTGTTTAAGTCATATACTGATTATTTTAACCTACAAGAGAAGCAGACTAAGCAAACAAGGGAAAATTAAAATCTCAGAATGATGAGTGTAAAATCCTCTGTCTTTACAGAATTTTTAGAGCCTTGTCATTGCTGTCACCGTTCTTGTTAGATCCAGGTGACTGTTTACCGGCTCATGCATTGTAATGTTGTTTTTTTTATATTTGCTTTATGTTTTACTCTATATTGTTTTATTTTTATTTGTAATTCTACTTTTATATTATTCATTTTATATTATATTATGTTATTTTTATATTTATATGATCTTATATTATTTTTATATTTATATGATCATATATTATTTTTATGTTTATATGCTATTATGTATTATATATCAGTATCTACTGAGCTAATACATCTATCCCGGAACCGTCTATTTTATTTTGTATCTTTTTGCTACCATCCTTTTGTGAATTTTTTTTATATTGTTAATTAATCTTACTCTTGTTTTTACGTACATAAGAAATATTTAGATTGCATTTTTGAGGAAAAACATCGTTTTATTTTGTTTTTTCTATTGTCAGGAAGCGATCCCAAGTACCTCTTTAAATCAGGAAAGACAAATGTGGAAGAGTTCTTCGGTGGACTTCCCATTCACAACTAGTCAGAACACAATGAACTATGGAACAATTCCAGGATCTAGGCCGTCCACACTACCCTATCGTAATCGTCAAAACTTTCAGTTTTGAAATTATTGTTTGCTTTCGCCTCTATGTTGAGTAAAGTTGTCATGCAGTTATTCTGACTGATTTTTGGATTTTTCACCCTAGTCTCACGAAACAAATGATTCGTATTATTTTAAGTGGTAGGTAGTGTCAAAAAGTTCCTCGTATGCACATACATAAGGATGGCCGAATCCTTCATGAGCTGTGTGATTCCTCTGTTTTATGGCTCTGATTAATTTCCTCTCAATACCCTCATACCCTGGGTAGAAAAAAGTGGGAGTTTTGTTCCTTTTCTATGTATATGAAAATTCTATCTTTTGTTATACACAAGTATTACTAAATACCTTTCTTTTGAAGCATTGTCTTACAAAATTGGAAATTGTGTTTAAAGGTACAGCTTTAGTTTGAGGGGAATCAGCACTCATGTTGAGGACACACCCAGGGGGCGTAATTTGCTATGGTGCAGAGGGAGTAACTGCCCCCTTCAGACCCAATTTTGCCCCCCAGGCCTCAGTTTGCCCCCCCCCACCAGTTGAAATTTAGTTTCTACAGAAAAATCTTGTCAAAACTAAGATAAGCCTGCATATTTCAAGTATCCAGAGAAATAAGTCAGTTTTCTTTAGTGTATCTTTGCCTTTATGGTAATATTTGGACCATTTTTCAGTTTTCACTGTTTCTTTAAATGAAACTAAAGAGTCATATAACAGCATATATAAATTATTCTTTAAATGAAAAGGGCAGCTGAAAAAACGCCATTCATGCTAAACATATTTTTCTTCAATAATATTGCAATGAGTACTTTGAGCAAAGTTTGTATCCCAATCCTTCAAGAATGAAAGACATTATTAAGAGTGCATTTGTTTTAAATAATAAAATTGTCAGTTAAAATCTTTGACAGGCAATCCGTAAATGAATCATATTCAAGATGCGGGTGGACAAAGGAAGAATAAATCCTTAATGAGCGGGAAGGGGGGATACTACATTTATTCAGGACCTTAAGGAGGGAAATAGACGCATTAACTCTATGGATAATGTTTTTAACATGGATCCCACTTTCAATTAGAAAAAGTTTTGACGCCAAGTAATCTAAAAGATAGCATAGAAATTCCTGGAGAGATAAGGTTAACAAAACGGAGTACTGCTTTAAGGAAACATATTGGCATTATCGTTGACTTAGCGCGTTTCGACCATATATACAGCGATCGTAATCAGCAGTAATTCTTCTGATGACGGTCACTGTATATGTGGTCGATGCATCCAGACTTTTGCATCTGTTTTCACTGTATAATAAATGGACTTGTCGCCGTTTGAACGTTTATTTGTTTGTCAGAAAATTCCTTAGCAAAACTGTTAATCGTAGCTGAAAAAAGGAGGGGACCTAGGAGAGAACCTTGGGGTACTCCATTTTGGACATGGAGGGGACTGGAATAATCATTCTGATATTTAACTTCCTCGGATCTTTTTGATAAGAAAGAGTTGTTACTATAAAATTCTGTTGGACGATTTTATTATTAGAGCTGATGTGATGTATGTTTTATGTGAACCACTGTTTTGTGATCCCTAAAAGGCAAAATGAAAACTCTATCTCTTACTTCTCGCTGATTTTGGTGTGGGACCGACAAACCATTCGTTTAGATGTCACGATGGCAATAATTTAGTGACCCATTATGATCCCCAATGTATGGGAAGATATTCTGCCTCTACCCTCCTTTCTCCTGTTTGATTTAGAAATGCTGGATTTTTCACAAGAAGGGCTAACTTATCAAAACTGTCATTTTATATCAAAATAGTCATTCTTTAATATGAGGGTAGTTGTCGCCTTTGTTTTTTATTTATTCCAGATATTTTGCTCAACCAGGTTATGGAAAAAAGGTTTGTCCTTCCCATATCGATCTGAAGGACCTCTCAAATAAGATTTAAAAATTGGGAATGCAATTGTATATTCAAGGCTTTAAGCATGCCCTTCGAAAAATCCCCTGAAACTCCCTCAAGAGATATAAGTCTTCTCATTACCATATGACCGTTTAATGTTGAAACGATTCATTTTTGTCGTAAAAGTAGCTTTTAAATAGTTCTAATAGCTATTGAAGGACATTTAGTTACTTCTATTTTGGTCTTATTAGTTCCAAAAGTGTGGTTTTATGGCCCAAAGTATCGAAAATAGCAAGCTAATGCTGTGTAATCTATTTGTTACTCAAGATGGACACTAAAATTTTAAATTTATGTTCTTACGAGTCAGTTAGTGATATTTTACGGTAGTTATTATGACAAGATTAGGCCTGATAACCAAAAACACAAACGAAATCAACTTTTCTTAATCATGTATAAAATCTGTAATCATAAAGTAAATTCTGCACTGAGCAAAGAAAATTCTGCCATGTTTTTGAAGACTGATTACACGTATCGTAAATTTTTAATCAGTTTTTCAACTTTAAGCACCAAGATTTTACTAGATTATGAAATTAGAGGACACCTTTTGAGAAATATGGAAAATCCCAATTACAACAAACAAGCATTAAGTCTCTACACTAAATGTATGGCTTATAAATTCTTAGCCTAAGCTGCATGTCCATTTATAAATAAAATGAAATGGATATGTAAATAACTGGTAATTATGTGTAAATAACAGGTAAAATTTTCATTAAGATTTTTTTTCAAAGTTGACATACGTGTGCGATTCAGCTAAAAAATGTATCCAGGCGGGAAATTGAAATAGTCGGGCTTTTATTAGTATATATACTGTTTAGCCTTTTGATTAAAATGTTTACACGTTATTTATACATTTTTTTTCATTTTATTTGTGCTCTTTTCATGAGCACCAGCAAAGGGAAATGCCCCCCCCCCTGCTCTTGCACAAAACAAGCAGAGCTAAAAATTGGAAAAATAATAGAAATTCCCATTTAAATCTTAGTAAAAAAAATACTTCCGGGACCAATTGCTCCTTTCCTTCCTGGGCAATATCCTAGCAGTTCATTGTAATCATAGAGTCCTGTATGTCGACTATATTTAGCAAAAAAGCACACTAGTCTCAATGCAAAAAAGCAAATTTAAAATAGAGATGTATTTTATTTTAAAAATTTCTATCACAGCATGGTTACCGAATTTGAATTTTACGTCAAAATAGCATTAAT
>JAQQPU010029483.1:0-10088 GCA_029168905.1 Artemia sp. Kazakhstan ARC1039
TTTGAAACTTCCGATTTCCCATCATATGTCAATATCAGATAAAGACCCCAGAGCGTTTTCATCCAGACAACAGGCGAAGCTAGTTAATCGCAAAATTGCAAAAATGTTCTATACTTCCTATTTCACAACATTTGCTCAGGTCGAATTTTGTCTCCATATTAATGAGTTTCTTTTTCTCTGTAATCTATCAGTTCTAAATTAGATTTTCTTCTGTTAATACCTTTGAAAGTGGAGTGAATGGTGGATATGAATACAACCTCTACATCTTCAAATAAAACAGAAATGGAGTCACTGAAAAATAAGAAGGTAGGTATACATTAAATATAATTTTCTAAATGAAAAAAGAAGTCATTGAAAAAGTAAATATGACTTAGTGCTTTTTATAATTGGATTTGAAATATAACTAGACAAAATTAATCCACTGTAGTTTGATTATTGAAGTCGGTTGGGAGGGGGGGGGGGGGGGGGGGGTATCTACTCTGGGAATAGTCTAATGATTTTAATCTTTAATTCTTATATCTAATCGAAACTCTAATAATTCTCCAAATTCTCTTATGTGCAGATAACGTCCTATTCTTTAAGTTTTTGTATTTATGTGCTAACATATCAAAGAGTTTGTGGTAGCGAACTGTAAAAATGGAGCAACAAGCTGAATAGTAACTAAAACTCTATAACGGAATTTTGATATCAATCGATATATCACCGGCTTATTATGTTGATTCTAAATATATAAGATTCATTAAGCTTAATTTTACAAATAAAAGGCTAAGAAACTGTGAAAATTTGCCTTTTTTTTGAAAGAGAAAGGAAAAACCCACTAAAAGTCAAAGAATTTTAATAAAAATCAAAACGTTAGATTTGGTGTATCAGAGAAACCCTATTGTAGAGGTTTCAAGCCCCTATCTGCATAAGTGTTGAATTCGTATTATTTGCCAGAAGAAAAATCACGGATGCGTTGTTTATTTGTTGTTTTTTTTAAGGTGGTGATCGTATCGAGCCAACGGTCCTAGAACAGCGGGAGAGGGCTCATTTGAACGGAAAGTAAAATTTCTGATGTCCCTTTTATTTGACCAAAAAGATCGGACGGCTGCTAGCCCGCTTCCAACGTCCCTTTCTTCCCCAAAAATTGTTCGATCAAAAGTTTAAGATAGCCGTTGTGTTTAGCATAGTTGAAAGGTTCCAAAGCTGTACCTTCATATTCAACATGACCAATGCAGCCCCCCCCCCCAGGATAGGTCTGGGGATGAAAGTATGCTAAGGATGATTTGCTAAGGTGCTAAGGTGATGCTTTGGTAAGGTGAGGCTAATTTACTTTACCCCCACACTCCCCTAATGTTTCATTAGGATTAACATAACTTACTTCTTGGGTGTGTTCCGTATAATCAACAAGAACCTCGTTTTTTATCAAAGAAGCAATAAGACCGATGCTTATAGAAATTTGTGAAGGGTAGTGGGACACACTTTTTCCATGAAAATATAAAAAGGCCATTTACAAAATTGTCACTGGTCTCCCAGTAATTAAATTAGCTCAACTAGAGTAAAAAATAAGTTTCTATATTTTTTGGGGGAAAAAACTGGAGTTTTGGATCGACAAAGAAAAAAAAATAAAAAGAAAAAGCAAATATTTCTATTAGATCACCGATAACCAATTTTCCGTGATCAGGGTGTAAGCCAAGGGTATCAATTCGGGAAAATACAAGGAGGAAGCAAGGATTTCGTTCTAATCTCTGCATAAAGATGCAAAAAGGCATTTTTCAAAATTTCAAGGGTAATTTTCACTTGAGAAAAACAAAACATCAATCTAAAGGTATTTTTCCACATCTAGGGGGTTAAGTTTATGCCCTTTCTGTAGGTGCACCTGCATAGAACATAGTAAAGAAACGAAACAATTATTAAACACAATGATAAAGAGTATTATAGTTTTAGTGATTTCTAGCGATTTATAGTCAATAATCTAGTGATTAATCTGCAGATTTAGTTATTTTTTTTTACAAGAATCTAGTGATTTTTTTTTCATCGCGTGGCAACCCTGATTATATCATTTACCAATAAATTACTATACCCACTAAATTAATAGCACCACTACGACTTATATTTCTTTATTATCTAATATAAATCTATTACCTGAAATCTGAAATAAAAACTTCAATTCCTGAACACAAGCACCTAATAGGTATCGAAGATATTGTTACCATTGATAAATAAACATAAAGGATGCATTCCACGTCGAGGGTCTTATTGGAAACCAGCCTACCCACAATCCCTTTTGAATTAGTTTTAAAGCATAGTGGACAAAATGCATTAATGTGTGGGGGGGGGGGGGGTTGACATACCCAATAGAGACCTCATAGAGACATAGTTATTGGGCCATTCTACTATGCTGAATAAAATGGCTATAGTTATTTCTTTTAATTGAAACTCGCCCTAAGCGTTCCCTAAAAATTTCAACTTTATACCCTTAGTGTCATTGCAGGGGTAGTGTTAGTAGTATACACATGCTGCCTTCGGGCTAGTTCAAAATCCACCACAACTTACCCTTAAACGTCTAACTTAATAATGTAAGCCGTTCTTGAAATACGTTCTTGAGCCGTGCTTCGTCACCTTTTTGAAAATCTACTTGCTCATAGTTCGCTTTGATTTAGTTCAACATCCGCCTAAATATTCCTTGAAAGCTTCACCTTAATACCCAAATATATGCATAGCCCCTTTAGTTTGCTTCAATTTCCCGTCTACACAGGCTGAAAGTTTCAACTAAATGCCATCAACCATTCCTGAAGCATTGCTGATACGCCCTCGTAACAAGCTGTGTGGGCATAGTTTGTTTCGATTTAGTTCAATACACCTTCAATATTTTCCAAATTTTTCGCCTTAATACCCTTTAGTAGCAGTAGTATTAGCAGTAATGATAGTTGCAGCAGTAGTAACAGCAGTAAGATTAATAGTAGTAGCCTTAGCTTTGATAGCAGTAATAATAGTAGTAGAAGTAGTAGTATGAGCAATAGCAGTAGCATTAGGATGCAAATATTGTCTTTTGGTTAGTTCACATCCCCAAAAACTAGTCCTGGTAGTCTCGACTTTACACACCAAACTGTTTCTAATATATTGCTGGTACAACCTTTTGACAGCCTGCATACAGACGGGCATTTTTTTATTCAATTGAACCCCCCTGAAAATTTCACCTTCATACCCTTAGGCATAGTTGTAATAGTAGTCATAGTAGTATTATGAGTATTAGCAGTAATATTAAGATATTGCCTTTTGGTCAGTAGAACATCCTTCTAATCAAGTCCTAGAAGTCTCAACTTCATACAATTAGCCGCTGCTACGACATTGCTGATATGTCCTTTTGCTAAGCTGTATATTCATATACTTCGTGGAATTTTCATCTTAATGCTCTTTGCCTTACAAGTAGTTGCAATAGAAGCAGTAGTTGAAATAGTAGTAGTTGAAGTAGTAATTTTAGTAGTGAAAGCAGTATTAGTAATAGCGTGCAAATATTACCTTTTGGTCAAATGATCTTCCACTTTAAGCATTCTCTGAAAGTTAGAACTTATTACCCAAATCCACTCTTCAGATAAGCCATTTTGACAATCAGAATGCAAATAGTGTTTTTTGATTTAGTTCTAACTTGCCGACAATATTCTCTAAAATTTTCTCCTTCTTAGGCTTAGCCTAAGTAGTTCTAGTATGATAATAGCGGTGGTGGTAGTTGGAGAAGTAGCAGCAGAAGTGGTGTTGTATAAATAGTTGTAGTAACAGAAATAGCAGCAGTTTTAACATCAGTAGTAGCATGTTCATCTTGCCTCTTGGTCAGTTGAACATCCCCCTCGTTATGCCCCGAAAGTTTCACCTTGATAAGGTAAGCCGTTGCAAAAATATTGCTGATGTTCCCATTTGACCCCCTTTATAAGCCCTTTTCATCTGAAAAGGGCTTATTCTTAGCCTTGAAAGTAGGTGCAATTGAAGTAGTGAGGGTAAATTTGAACTCAATCAAAACACATGTGCATATGATGATATGTGCAAGATATGTGCATACACATTGTCAAAAATATGTGCATATACATTGTAAAAAGAGCGTATCTCAAGAATGGATTTGGGTATCAAGTTTGAACTTTCAGAGAATGCTTAAAGGGGGAATTCAATTGACAAAAAGACAGTATGGGCACGCCCCTACTAATATTACTGCCAGTACCACTGCTACATTTACTACTACTACTACTGCTATTACTACTTCAATTACTACCATATAACAGCTACTTGTAAGGCTAAGGGCATTAAGATGAAAATTTCAAGAAGTATATGAACATACAGGTTATCAAAAGGACGTTTCGACAATGGCATGGCAATGGCTAATTGCATTAAATTGAAACTTCCAGGACTTGATGAGAAGAATGTTCAACTGGCCAAAAGGCAATACGTTAATACTGCTTCTAATAGTATTATTGCTACTACTATTCATACAACTACTATTGATACTATATCCAGCAATATCTTGGAACAGTTTGGTATGTGAAGTTGAAACTTACAGGGCTTGTTGTGGGGGTCTTAATATTTGCATCCTACTGCTACTGCTTCTACTCATACTACTACTACTGCTGCTGTTATTACTACTTCTAATGGTACTACTGCCACTAAAGCTAAGGCTGCTACTATTTATAATAGGCCTACTGCATAAAAAACAAATGACCGTGGATTGTCAGTTTAATATACATATACTGATATTTATTCCTTAAATTCTTAATAATTTGATTTATTAAAGTCAACAATATGAAAATGTTTTTATGTATTTTTTTTTTTCAGTAAAGTAAAAATTATGTTCTGGTCAAGAGATGGCATTGGGTTTGTTATTGCTACTCGTGTTAATTTTTGTTCTTTTTGAGTTTGAGTCACTTATTTATTGTAATTTCTGTTCGTTTTTGGTTTAATTTATTTATCCATGGTTTTATGCTTGGAACATTATTTGACTTTACTTCTGCTCAATTTTGGTTAATGGAGCTCTTTACTTTTCTTTGAAAAACTTGTTTTGTGAAAAAAAAGTTTTTTAAATTAATATAGATGAATCAAACTTGCACTTGTAGTTCTTATTTGTCATACCTTCATTCAGTGTTTCTGATCTTTAAAACATTCTTTTTTTTCTTTTTAAATTTCGAAAATATAAAATCAATTTTCAAGGTGAACTCGAAACTAGTGCAAATGAATCTTTGTCTCGAAAACAGCTACTTTTTAAAATAAACAATTATGTCAAAATTTTGAAAAAAAATCTCCAATTTTTAAAAGGTACTACATGCAATAATATTAATCATATTACCCTTCAATTCAACCCATGCCTTGATTTACATTTTATCTAATGAACCAAAGAGTCTTAGAACTAATCAAAAGATTCCCACAGAAATTTCTTCGATGTGAAGTAAATTCGCGCATCGCCCACCTTTCCACAATACGAGATTCCCAATATGTAAACGCTTTGGCCTCTCTAGTTTCAAGCCTCACGCATTCTTTGATGTGACGCTGACGCATACAGAAAGGGTTAAAAAATAGTTCACTTTTGACCGTCTAAAAGGGTATACCGGTAATGGTAGTGGCTATAGTATTAAAAATTTATGGAGGTTTTTGACACTGACGGGTAGAGGAGAAATTTCCATGCCCCATTCTATGTGGGTATATTCTAGCGTTGTATAACTAGAGATCTTCGTCGGAAAAATATCCATTTTCAACCCTAATCAGTGTGTTTTAATGTCTCAAAAAAACGCTCGAAAAGTTTTTAATCTCTCGAAAAGTTTTTAATACCTCTTGTTTCTATTATTTCTTACAATTACAGTTCAGTTGACTCAGTTTTGCTTTCCCAACTGCATGTCCAGAGCATTCAATCTTATATAGTGACGTTACTCCTCCTTTACTTGATTGTCATTACAGCCTAAATGATTGACCTGGTTCAACACCCTTTCTCATTTTCTGGCACTGATTTGACTTTTTCCTCCGTTTTCCCAGAGGCTTTTGAAAATATCCGTTCGATTTAAGGTAAACTCGAGCTCTGTTTCCATGGAAGTGGAAAAGAAACCTAGCATATTTCTTTCTATTTGTTTATTTTATTCGTAAGTAAATTATAAGCTGCTTTATTTCAGTCAAGGGTCCTAGTTTCTTAGTTCTTTCCCAGGAATTCATAATGCATCGTTGATAAAATCAGAGAGAAAATTGAAGAATCCTAGAATATAAAATCTCTAATGAATCTTGAAATATCAAGATTTAGAAAAAAAGGTGAGGGTAATAATATCATCTAACTCAAAACCAAAATTTAAATCAAATTAGCCATACAATAAGGTATATCTTCCCTCTGAAACAAGCGAGATTGCGACAACCCTGCAGACGTAACTTCCACTTAAAGGACAAGATACTTATGTCATTGGATTCATTGGTCTCAGATCTATCACTTTATCGATCCAGACCTATGACATTGCTTGGTCTATTTCCTGGAGAATGATCAAACTTGCTCCAAAAAAAAAACTTTTCCTTTTTTAGTAGATTTTCAACCAATATTCAACGTATTTTGAATCTAAATAACCATGCAACAAATTTCAGAAATGTAATACAGTAGACAGATAAAGCTGAATCTCAGCTATGGAACAAAAGCAAAATTGTTGTCTTTCGCTGATATATTGGAATCATGGGAGAGTAGAAAAATAACATACCAAAAAATTGAACAGTGAACATAAACCTTTATTTAAACAGAACTCCCAGATTGTCTTACATTAAAATGCAATTGTACTGCTGCAACTTGAACATTAAAACTTGTAGCGAGTGCGTATGTAGCGTAAGCAAAATGCGGGACGCATATAGGCACCATTGCGTCTGTATGCGTAAGATAGACACCTGAGGTCACACACAAAAAATAAACGTCAATAGTAATAACTAAGTAAAACTGACAAAATCATTAATCTATTTTACCATTAAGCTGGAAGGATATATCGTTATATAAGGTGAATAAAAAAAAAACACTCTTTGAGCAAGTAAACATTTTTCTGAATTTCAAGCAGAAGACCACCCACTTACCTTCCACTCTAAATATTCCAGTAATCCACTTGTGAAATTATGATATGGTGCTGAGAATTTGGGTTTCAAATCATAAACGTTTTACTAAAATGTTTACTACTTTAGCAAAAGGCAAATTACATTGTTGCGGTAACAGCGCAAAGTAGAAGGAAATAGTTGTTCCTCTTATGCACCGTTATTTCTGCGTATTCTTTTGTCTTTCTCTTTACTGTCATTGAGGTTTTTTGGCACTTGTTTCAAATCTTTCCCCATCTTTAATACTTGCCGTTTTGAAGGGCACTGTTGCACACAATTACGTCGAAATATGGTGAAAAACGGCGCTTTTCCTGCGCGTTTTTTTCTTTTGTACCTTTCCAAACAGTTACTCGATGTTATCATCACTGAACAGGGTCTCCCGGAACCAGGGTCGAAAAATTTATCTTTTTTCGATTTGCAGTCGTCGTTTGTCATTTTCAAAGTTTATTTTTATTACAATTCAAATTATTTCCAAGAAAAGGTTTCACTTGGAATTGTTGAAGCGAGAAAAAAATTCGAGCGCGTAGTTAGAAAATGTGTTTCTGATTTCAGGGAAGATCTTAAAAAGTCAATTATGAGAATTTCTTCTGAGAGCTTCTTCGAGGATTTTACTCTTATGGAGCATTTTTCAAGGATGGAGGAGGAGATAAAATATGAGAAAGGTCGTATTTAAATAGGAAGAATAGGAAAAAAAAAATTTAAATTGGAAAAAAGTTTCTTTTTTTTAATTTTCCCACGTGTAAGTTCGATTCGTCGGTAGAAGCATTTTTTTTTTGCTGTTGAATACAATTGCAAAAAAGTACTGTTAGGGAACTAAAAATAATTCTGATAATTAAAAGCTTAAAATGTTTAAATATAATAAAATAAGCTTAAAATGATGAATAATAAAACAATTAAAGTAAAAAATTATTTTAGCAGCCTCTTTTGGCTAGATATCCGCATATGCTATAGTGCAATCCCCCCCCTTCCCGGAAGCTCACTCCTGTAAAAATTATCTCCAAATGTTAAATTGAGCAGCCAAAGAAAAATTAACACAAATAAAACAAAAACGAAGAAAAACATAAATCGGCTATTATAAAGGAGGGGTAATGGGTCATTGTGTAGGCAGAGGAGTGGGAGGGGGTTGTCAGATTCCTAAAAGAGCACATTTCCATGCCCAAATAGTCTAAACCTCCATGAACCTTCAGATAAATATAGGACGGGGCATTCGGGGATAGAAATTAATCTCTCATCTCCCTTTATTCAGACTAAGCCTGAATAAGGGCGCTGCGGGGTGATACCTCCCAGAAAAATGTTTCTGAAATTTTATTTTAAAGCTTCACTTAACTAAACTATTTTTTTTCATAGTTCACAAGATCATATGCAATGATGATGTGAATCGATGTGATGAGTCGTGGGTTATTTTATAGGCGGAGGGGAGGGGGCAGATGTCTCAGGAAGTGAGTTTTAATGTAAAACAATCCTAACTCTCATTGATCCTTCAGATAAATATGTAATGAGTTCTAGGGAGGGAAGTAGAAATTGATATTTAATCGCTCTTGATTTACGAGAATTTTTCTGGTCTACAACTTACATATACAGTGTTACAATACATTTAAACATATTTAGCAATACATTTTAGCGCCAATGACATAATCCCCAGAGCTACTAGGTAAATTCTTTACAGATAGATTTTACAGAGAAAAAAAGGGGGTTATGTTTGGTCTTGGGAGTCTAGTGGCCTGAAACTTTCGGAGATATTTTCTTGGCAACAAAACAATTTCCTCTTGACCAATTCGAAACTTACAGCTGTAAGTCCTTAGGCCACAAGGGCGCCGGCAGGAAATTTCCAAGGGGGCCAGACGTCCAAATATCAATGGTGGTTGGATGACAGTTTAGGTGGCTTAGGGCACCACACTACGACTTTACCCCGAAGAGGACGAATTTACAATCAGTTTAAAATTCTGAGAAGCTAATTGATTTAAAAGTATCAATAAGTATATTTTAGGCTTCCCAGTTGCAAAAGAAATAATGCCAAACGGTGGCAATACTGGATTCAGACCAAGTTGATTCGCTTTATTTGTATTGAAATTAAGCTACGTTTGGTGGTCGGTAATTGCGTACCAGCTATAATGGGGGGGGGAGCCATTGTTTAGGTGGGAGTAGGTTAGATTCCAACAAAAGTACATTTTAATGAACAAACTGCTTACTCTTCCTGAGGCTTCAGTAAATATTGAAAGAGGTAGGGGGAAGTAAGAATTAATTAAAATGTTTCTCTATGCAGCTAAAATGTTACATTCCCGTATCTACCAGCACAGAGGTGGAAAAAGAAAGGCAGGTCATCATCAGCCACGCCATGAAATTTCTTTGGGGTGGCAAATACGGCTATGAACTTAGCATTCAGAAATTTTAAATGGTAAGATTTTTTATTTTTCATTTATATGAAGTACTACAATGTATTTAAATGAATGTATGTAATATTAATCAAAAAAAAACTTTCCGAAAAATAAATTTATCAAAGAAAAGTAAAGGTCATTTTAAACTTAAGCTCAGGAGATATGAATACCTGTTAAAATTCAAACTCAAAACGACCAGAAATCATAGGCAGCGCACTAGCGCTACCTATGTAAAGAACAATGTGGGCACAATGTGTTTTTTCTCGACCCGGGCACTTCGTACCGAAGGAGTTGTCGTAGAAACTTCAAAAATAGCTCATTCGATTGGAAATTGGGGTGGCTAGTGCCCTTTTTAATAGAAGAAAGTGATTGGAGGGCAACTAGCCCCCCCCCCCCACGACCATCATTCCCCCAAACACATCCAATCAAAATTTTAAGATAGCCATTTTGTTTAGCGTAGTTGATTTCCAGATAGAAAATATGTTTTTGAGGAGGACACTCCCCCACAACCCTCAGGGCAAGGGTTTTAAGTTATGCCCTGGGGGCATAAAAGGTTTGTATAGAAGGCGTTGTCGTAGAAACTTCAAAACAGGCTCATTCGGTTGGAAATTCAAAGGGCTAGTACCCTTTTTAATAGTCGAAAGTGATTGG
>JAQQPU010029486.1:0-10085 GCA_029168905.1 Artemia sp. Kazakhstan ARC1039
CGTGATTGAGTGGTTTTCGGGGATTTGGGGAACCAAATTTTTTTCGGGGTGACGCATAGATTTTCGAAGAAATACTCGAGAATTCGGGGATAGTGCAAGCCCTGCTTGATTGCTAATCAGGAAAATCGATATACTAAACCACACAAGAAGGAAAAGCTCCGAATTTGCGGTTGACGCAATAAAGAATTGCCGCAAAATTAATTTGAAATCTACCGAACGCCGCCACCTCTGTCGGCGGCGGCGTGCCTGCGGCGCGCCGGCGGCGTTACGACACTTCGGTGGCGCCAAGCATCTCGTCGGTGGCGTTTGGTCGATCCGCCAGCGCGGTGTCTAGCTGGAACAAGTATCCTGAAATGGTATCTTGCATACCATCTAGCGCTTGGTCATCACCAAAATATTTTCTGACACATCAGAATAGTCACTTTCTGAACTTGAGGTCATATTTTTTCACAAAATGTATTTTCACTAATATATATATAACAATCAACAGATTTTGTAAATTTGAATTTTCATAGATGAAAAACAGTGTCGGATTCGTAGGAAATAGTTTTCGCTAATATTATTCAGCTCCGAAGTTTATCGTTGTTTTATTATTGAAAACACTGTTTTGCGAATTTATTCAAACTAAAAATGCTAGTAGCAGCTAAACAATAACTCGTAGGAAACCCGGATTTTCAGGTATGAATAGACGTAAAATAGATTAAGAGGGCTAAATGTGTTTTCATTTTGGTGTCCTTGGTACTTTAACACTCTCGTTGAAATTTTTACCCGACCCCCAGCCCTGTATTGTTGGGGCAGCAAATTTGATGCCGCAGGTACAAGATATTTTCTGGCAAGGGGTAGTGCAGAACAAAATAGCCTAGAAAACCAGCTACCAAGACCATGGCCAGACATTGTAGTACGCCCCTTGTAGTAGTCGAATCCACGACCTATTTGACGTGGACTCAGAGCACCAACATAGCAATTGAAATCAGGACAGACAAATGGAATTCTTCTATTGTTCATTTTAGGTGGTGTCGATGATGATGGGTCGAATATGACATGTAATCACTGCTAAACCTTTTGTTCTTGCTACAGGATCATCCAATTGACTTCTTGGTGTTAACTGACAGAGATCCAAATCTGAAGTGTTTACAGGAACATACTGAAGATGCTTTATATTATAGTGATGAACAAGTTCATGAGATGTTTTTCGTTCAAGAACACGTAGGAGGGGGACATTTGAATTACCAACTCTCGTTGTTTCCACAAAGGATGCATACAGAAATATGCAAGAGTCCGAGGTGAAACCAGGTGGATAATCAGCAAAAATAACATACATGTTAAAAATAACAACATGTTGTTTGTGACATCAGTGTATTATATTTCATTAGTACTTTTGCAACATTGGGATTAACAAATTCACTACCGCGATCCGTTTGAATTTTTTTATACGAATCCTGTTCGAGAATACTTTCAATAGCCTGAGCAACTTCAACACCTCTCTTTGACCGCAATGGAATTGCATATGCATAAAGACTATAAACACTGATTGCAAGTAGAATGTACTTGTACGGTGTATTGTTACGTCTTTGAATCTCATCTAGAGTTAAGAGATCTGCTTGCATTATATGCAGGGGGGGAAAGGCTTTAGTTTTTCGATAATAATTAGCACGAAGCCTATGATTTCTATGCAGAGTGTAACTTGTTTCATTTTGTAGATAGTCTTGTACATTTTTAGTGTGAACACCAGTGCCTTTGGAAAGAGTGGTGGGGGAACTTAAACTTCCCACTTCACCAATATTTTCATAAACACGTTTCAGAACTTCAACCATTTTGAACGTAAACACGTAGTGTAACGTCCACTACCCCTTTGTATACTATTGCTTGATGGTGGTGGTGGTGACGTTGACTTGATACGTCTTCGCTTTTGTCTAGCTAGCACTGGTGTGCTCCTCCTCCTCATTGTCAAATTAATATTTCCACTAGGCGTGCTAGTATTTTCCAAGATTGATTTAAATTCTTCTTCTTCATGTTCACATTTTAATGATGTTGACGACGAGGGTGCATGCTCATTTAATTTTTTTTAGAACTTGCCCATTGCTAATAAGGCTTTTGGGGAAGTTTAATGTATTTAGAAAGTTGCATAGATGAGTGTTAAATGATAATAGTCCTTTACGATTTGTAACCATATCGTATATTAAATCAAGTAGATTATAGATCTTGCCCTGAATTATAATCCCTTTCCCATTGCTGTCAACTTGAATATGATCTTGACCACTTTCCATGAGATATGTTATGAGTCGTTTACTTTGTTCACGATATGAGTGCGGCATTAGATTGCCAATGCTCGACACTATTGAATCCATTTCCTCTTTCTTTAATTGTGTTCCACCAGTGATAGCAGAAGAATCCTGAGGAGATGGTTCTTTTTTGTGATTAATGCCACTGGGTTTCGCATGATAAGGCTTATGTTTGTCCACTCGGCAAAGTGCATCATGAAGTAAAAGCAGTTTTTTATCAATCTCAATATTCTCGTTGTCAATGAATTTACTCAGATTGCTCTCAAAGTGTTCCACGGGTGAGAGAGCGAGTTCTATTGGAGTCAATTTGTAGGGTTTAGCCATCTAGAGAAAACTGTTTACAAGTTCTGCAATTATCGGCAGTAAAAGTGTGAAAAAGCTACCGCCCGCCTGAAGAAGACATTTCCTTTTAAAATTCTTTCCTTTCTTTTTAAAGGCCAATGTACGTACAATGGAACGATGTTGCTTTGCCTGTTGCTTAACTAATTCTGGCAGTTGAACATTACCCTCGTTTAAATTTAAACAAAGTTCAGATATTAGATTAATGAAATCATTGTCAATACCATGTTTGAGTATGGCTTTCCTAAGTGGGGGTTTTGAAGTGCTTAGAACGGAAAATAAATGTCTATTTTCATGTAGTTTCTTCAGTGTCATGGTGGTAACTAATAGCCCTTTTTGCTGTTCACGGGGAGATATACTGTAATTTCATTGTCAAAAATATCTGTGACTACACGCAGATCCTCGGGTGTATTTTGATTAAGATCCAATAGGATGTAGCCGTAGGGTTTATTAGTTGCCTGATTGTATGCTGAGAGCAGAAGATTAGGAGCACCGGGGTATATTTGTTTATTGAGGGCTATTAGCGAGCAAGAATCATGAACAACTCTGTAGATGATATAGTAGGTGCAGTTCAATGCAAGTGTTCGCATACATTTGCTCTGATGAAAGAGGTTGTGTAGAACCAGAGGAAGGGAAATCTGTTCATGATGAGAGCGAACAGTGAACAGTTGTAGCATTTCCTCGGACCATTGTTCAATAGGTTCAGCTAAATAGTCAATAATCAGCCAAGAGTTTGGTTCAATAATGTTGAAAACATCAAATCCCTGTGTGAATTGTATCGGTACCAACCCCGATATGGCAATTGCTTTTATTTTATGGTATGACTCCTGCCAAATACTGTAACAATAGTAGACTTTTTTCAGCTTTTCCACAAACATTTTATCGCAATTTTTAATTATTTTAGTTAAGAGTGTCGTTTTGCCTGACATTGATGGCCCTTACAGAAGCGATCTGAATGGTGTTTTAAATTGATACATGTTCCCTTCAACAGTTCACCTACAATTAACTGTAGACTATAGAAGTCTAATGCAAATACATTCTTAGACCACACTGGCTATACATGACAAACGAAACTCAGAGAAGAGAGAAAGTAACAAAATGAAAAATAAAATAAAAAAAGGGTGAAAAAACGAGGATTTTGTCAGCCAGCGAACCATGAAGATGACAAAATATAAGCAAATATTTCGACAAGGACCTCCGCCAAGTCGTCCTCAGTGCTAAACAAAAAAAAAACAAAAAAAAACGAGAATCTAATATTTCGAAGTTTCCTGTACAAAGACAGAGTGTCTATTCTGTCTTTGTACAGGAAACTTCGAAAGGTTAGATTCTCATTTTTTTTTTGTTTTTTTTTGTTTTTTTTGTTTTTAATGCAAACTCGTTGAGTTTGCATTAATTTTGACTATTTACTTCATATATTATTTATTCAGAATATTAATGTGGGGCGTCCCCTTCCCCCAAGTCCTCTTTATTACCCACCTGAGTAAATAAACACGTGTGCATTTTCAGTTTTTTCACTAGGTAGCTTATAACCGTATAGGCCTAAATTTCAATCATCTTAAAACACATATAAAAAAAGAACGGCACTTCAACGTATGATAAAAGAAAGAATAAAAATTTTTAACTATTAGCTACGTTTGATATTTATTCAGAATATTAATGGAGGGGTTGCACCCCTCACACCTTTCGCTGAATTTGCATTAATTTTGACTATTTACTTCATATATTATTTATTCAGAATATTAATTTGGGGCGCCCCCCCCCCCCCCCCCCCCCCAAGTCCTCTTTTTTACCAGCCTGACTAAATACACACGTGCGCATTTATACATGGACAGCAGATATATAACTAGCGAAAAAGCTGATTCGAAATTATTATTATTATTACTCGAGTAAGCAATGCCCCTTCCGTTGAGTTTGCATAATTAAAATCATCCCTAAATAGATTTTATTGTCAATTGCATTAAGTCAGGTTTCACTGCATTGCATATTATTTAAAAGTCAAACTCGAAAGAGTCCTATTGACCTCAATCATAGAAGGAATCGATTTAATAAACTATTATATAAGTTTCAAAATATCTATTTGCACTTACGTCAAAAATCACAGCTAGGTCGTTACTCTCCTGTCTTGAATGGGGGCGTATTGGATTACACTATCCCTCCTGTCTTGAAGGGGCGAGTATTGGATTACACTCTCCCTCATGGCGTTCATAATTTTGCTCTTGTTATCAATCTTCGAGCGCTTTTGGCTCGTTGTTGTTGTTGTATCAGTGTCCTGGAATCAAAAAATAATTTCAGTAAAAAAAAATGTTGATATTTGTTCAGAATATTAATGGTGGGCTTGCACCCCTAACACACCCCCCCCCCCATTTTACAGAGTACGTTTTAGAGCCAAACCATGGGAATGGAACCTATAGCTGTAAACTTCAAAATTATTTTAAAATTAATAAAAAAAATAGTGAACACATGTGAACAGTAAATACCAGTAGCAATTTTTCATCAAGACTTTAATCTCAGTAATTCATTAATAATATTTAAAAATCAAAACAAATATTGTTGGCAATTTCTAGATAGGTAAATTAGATAGACAAAATTCAATATATAAGTATGAGGCAAAATTATAACTTAAAACAAACAAGAACTAAATTAAAAAGAAAATTTTTAAAACGAAAGACGTAACCTAACCTAGCCGGTAAATCCCATAAGCATCTTTTACTATACCCACTCCCCCACATTAAGATGAGCATATTCATTTTTTGGCTAGTGTGATTCACTATAGGAAATTAGCAATTAAAACCCTCTTCCTCCATCCCCCACCACTAATAAATTTATATAGCTTTAATCGTGTCAAATATATGCTTTAACATCAAAATACATGTCACCTATTTTAAAATGCTTTTCTTATTATAACAGCTTGCTAGACGATTAACATTCGTAATGCATTTAAGGGAATGAACCTCAATTATCGTACAATGTTAAAACCGTCGATAACCCAATATATCATTTAATGATTATGGAAAAAGGTTCGTCTTCTGTATTGACTGATAAAGGGTTTCGCACCTGCCATTGTATGGGAAAATTTACGGCTTTAGTTAAAATGATGTAAAAAGTGCGTTATTTATGTGTTTAATATATAGGAGGTGGGGGGGATTTTTCTAAATGGTAAATACAAATGCTAAAACAGGAACACTATGCGTCACCCCCTCCTCCCTAATAAGGTCATATATAAGCCTAGGTTAAAGACTAAAAGTCTAGTGAATGTCTGTTTTTTTCCTCTAGAGTGTCCAGTTTATTTTATACATTTTCAAAAAGTTGCTTCTTGTAGTACCTTAACTCTCCAAAAATTCAAGTTTGGTACTTTTTGATATGTTAAAAAGGGCTTAAGTTTGGGGAAATGGGATAGATCTAATATTTAGCGTACGGTCTGGGTGGGTATTTTGAGGTTTGTACAAGCCTATTTTATAAGCATTTAAATAAATAAGTGCGAAGCCCTGTATTCTCAATTGATTATTACTTTGCGATCTGAATCTTGCGATTTTGGCCTGGAATTGAAGCACTTTTAGCATCAGACGACTGAATAAGCCGAAGATTGTTAAAGCCTTTCTTTTAAACTTAAAATCCCTGCATATAAAGTTGAATAGGAGAGGGGGGTTCGGACAATGATAAAGAAGGGGGGTTGTTAAATTTTTCCTTAACTTAATGACGAGACAAAATAGATTTATTTTTATTATAATACAAAAAAAATTTACTCACCAGAACTTGCTTAAAACTCTCCATATCACTACCAATGCAAATGATCGAAAAATCTATAGATACAATGAAAGAGATATTCAAACTGTACAAAATTCTAATTTGGATCTCTATTTTATAATAAAAAACCGAATATATTAACACGTAACCAAAACGGTCCGGTTTTTTTTTCGGTTGGGATAATGAACTTACCTTAAAAGGCGTGCAGGTTGTATATATTATGAATCAGAAATCTGATTATTACGACTGTCAGAACCTGCCAGAGTCAGAAACCTGTCTCGCATCGCATATACCAGTAGTCATATTATGCAATCACTCATAGAATCATAGGTGAAAGCACCCTGGTAAGATGTGACTGTCTTTGGTAAGTCAATGTACCGGTTAAACTGCACTGTATATTTATGTCCCCGTCCTTGTCCCCGGCGCGTTGCGTACACAATCACTACTCCCATATGTGGTAGCTTAGACTTTTTTTTCCAATCACTTACTTGAAATTCATTTGCAAATTTTTGTATTTTGTTGACTTTTTGACTTGAGAGTACCTTTACAGGCATGTTTGCTTAACTGTACTATTCCTGTTAAGTTAAAAAACAGCTCAACCAAAGCAGACGTTTGTTTGTGGTGACATTTTACATGAAACTTTGAAATAAAAGGAATCACCATTTTAATCTTTCCATTTTGGGATATTTCATATGCAGTGGATATAAGTTACAAACAAAAAGATTGATCTATGCATTAAAATTGACTATTTCAAGTCAACTTCAAAATCAATTTCTCAAAAGCTTGGTCTGGTGCTTGCTTTTCTTAAATACAACATTAGGTGTAGCAAAGAGTAGCCAATAATAACAGAAATAATAGTTTTGGCAATATTAGTAGCGTTTATGTGGGATAAACCTTAGACCCAACCAGTGGCATATCCAGGAGGGAAGCGGCCCGGCCTGACCCCTTGTAATTTTTCAGGTTTTTTTTAGAGTGGTTTCTTGCCTGTTCCTCTCCCTTCACCGTAAATCCTGGATCCGCCACTACAATCGATACTGTTTTTTTTGCTTCCATGACTGCCTTATTAGGTAGACTGACAAGCCCCCTCCAAAACGAAATCCTGGCTACGCCGCTAAAGCCAACCAAAAGAACCAATTAGAAGAAAGTTATGAGCAAGATTTCTTAAGTTTGTTTTCAGCTCATATTAAACGACTTAAATTAGCCATGAATGATTGTAGATAAAAATTAAGACCAACAAGAAAAATATGAGAAGCTCAGATCTTATGAAACTTAAGGGATAAGGGAACACCAGAAACATTTTCACTAGTACTGAGCAGATATTCTTTTCAAATATTCTGGAAGAAAGACGTTAACATAGAAGTTTTCAAGAGCACGAATATTTTCACTCCATGATTCGTCCCTCACTATTTCCAATATTATTGTGTTCTTTTCTGACCAGACACAAAGATCACAAGACCGCCAACCAGTTATAAATAGCTGCCCTTGGATTTGGTGGTAATATTTATTACCAAGAAGGTGAGAACGGTCAAGGTAATAGTAGTTGGCACTGTCTTTCTTCAGGTAACAGTTTGATATATGTGTATTCGCACTGGCAACAACACCATTCAATCTTTGAGTATACGGGCACTTGACTTCCACCAGCTGATCTGCTGATACAATGCCATCAGGAGATGCACCAAGCATTCCACTTGGGGTTAGAAACAGGCCTGCAGGGGCAACAGTCACGCCGGAAATCTGCTCATATTCCTAGAACGAAAAAGCAAGATGAAAACAAAATAACTTTTAACATTTAATATTGTTGGTGCTGTTTTCTTCAAGTTTTTCTTTTCACTTTTTATTCCTTAAACGCGAATCCAAGGATAATAGGAATACACTTGTTAGTGAAAACTTTGCTAATTTCTCAGCTGCTTCATCTTAAAAAGAAAAGAAAAAACGAAAAACAAAAAAAAACCTCACTTTGACATATGGTCGTGACATAAGTTCAGACGTTCAAAAATTTCCATTCTCCCTATGGGAATTCCGGTAGGTGGTTTCGTGATTCCCATTCGGAGTTTGGCTAGGATTTTTTTCTAGCTTTTCCGGACGGAGGGCTGAAGTGATTGGGAATTTGGGACGGTATTTTTAAAATTTGAAAACCTGTCAATTGTTAGGAAATATAAAATTTCTTTTTTATTATTATTTCAAGACTAAAATATCGCAAAACTAAGCATTCACAGTGCTAGATTGTATCTTCAAATAAATACAATCCCTGATGGAGTTTTGTTGATACCTGTCTTGAAATTAATTTATGTGAATAAAATATTTCTGTTTATTGGGCAGTGGTGAAAATGGTAAAATTCTACTTCAGCTATTTTTGGCTATCTTGGAAAGGGGTTAGGTTAGGAAAATAAAACTTTAAGGGATAGGTCTACAGGCTGAATATATATCCTGGGAGGGTATTTTGAAGGACCTATCTCCACTCCTTCTCTCTCTAGAGGGTCTGGTAAAATTCTACTTTTGGCTATCTTGGCAAGGGGTTACCTCAGGAAAATGAAAGTTTCAATGATGGGCCTACAGGCTAATATATGTCCAGGGAAGGTACTTTGAAATACCTACCTCCACTCCTTCTCCCTCTAGAGGTTCCTGAAATTTGCCTACATGACCTATTGAAATTTAAACAAAGCAAAATTTCACCTTAATTTTCAGTTATCAGTATCTTTTTCTCTGGCTTTAGTTCTGAAAATGCAACTCCTGTTATTTGAGAAAAATTTTAAGCTACATTAATATTTTTTTTTCTTCAAAATTTGGGAAATGTATTTGAATTTCTTTAAAACCTTATAAATTGGGATTGAGCAAAATTGTGAAGCTGAAAACAATTTTGTTGTACTTAATTTAGGCAGAAGATCTAATTTGCAAAGTTTCAGTTTTATGACGTTCAGATTTTTAAGGGTTATCAGATTTCAGGACCCTTTAGATGGAGAAGGAGTGGATATAGGTACTTCAAAATACCTTTCTGGGACATACTTTGGCATGTAGACCCCTCCCTGGAAGTTTCATTTTCCTAACCTAACCCCTTTCCAAGATAGCCAAAAGTAGCTTAAGCAGAATTTTACTGTGCAATTGGCAGGAACTATGACTTGAGTTGTACTTTCAATATTTTCTTTTTTCAAATAATTTTTATTCTCTGGTCACATTGGTGTTCCTGGCTAAATGGTTGACACTCTTGGTCGGGAATCCTTTGTCCAATGAGCACAAGTTTAATTCCTGGCGTTGCCAGTTTATATGGATTGGGATAGGGGGTCAGTGAATTGACTTAGCTCAGCAAGAGTTGGTCCAGCTTTAAATGAGCACCTAGAGAAATCTGGGTAAGGTAAGCAAGAAGAGCATGCAAAAGTAAAGGATAGCTGGTCCCTAGCTTGATATTGCTCCTTCTGGCAAAAAGACCACAAGATGGAGATCAGCACTTCCAGTTTGGACCTGGAAAGTCTACAGCCACCATACATACTTACATATTGGTGTTCTGTTTGCAAATAATATTTTATCTTCAGTTATTTTTAAAAGAATTTAGACAATCAGGTTTCTAAGTATGATTAGTATTAATTAATTTTTAAAGCCATGCTGACTTTTGATTTAAAACAAACATGTTTTGTTGTCTTTAAAGTAGAGATTTTAAAATTATTAATAATTAGAAGCCGTTTCTCTGATTTTGCCAACTTTTCAGGCAGTAAGTAATTTTTAATA
>JAQQPU010029487.1:0-10085 GCA_029168905.1 Artemia sp. Kazakhstan ARC1039
CCCCCCCAAAAATAATCTTTTAAATTCTTTTTAAATTGAGGTACATGTTCTGCGGCTCTAATGATCAATGATAGCTCATTCCATACTGATGGACCCAGGTATTTCATTGAAAATGAAGACCTGGTACCACGATGGAGATCAACAACTATATTATCACTTTGCCTAATACCATAATTATGCAGGTCACTATTAATTTGGTAAAAATTCTTAAAAACATCAGGGGTTAAACCATTCCTACACTGAAACACAAATACTACAGCTTGGTAATCTCTTATCTGACCTTCATTAAGAAGCTTCAGGGACCTAAAACAAGCACATGTGTCATGTACATCCTGGACATACCTACCGATTGTTCTAACAGCTTTATTTTGTAGAACTTGCACTCTTCTATAGTTGCATAAGAAGTTACTGCTCCATAGGAGGCAACCGTAGGAGATATATGGATAAACCAACGAATAATATATAGTTAAAAGTATTCTTTGAGGGAGAAAGTGCTGCAGACGGCGAAGTATTCCTACCCCACGGGCAATTTTTGAAGAAATTGCTTTACTGTAACACTTCCATGCCAGATGGCAATCAAGATAAAAACCAAGGTAGCGGAGATGATCAACTTGTTGAGCTGGATTACCACATAAAGTTACCTGGCCAGGCACATCCAGTGGTGTACTAACTCTACAAAACGTCATTAAAAATGCTCGCTAACATTTACACACAATAGACTTAATGAAGTGAAAATCTCCAGCCTTTCCAATGCGAGATTCGCTTTTTTCACCAGGTCCTTCACAGATGAGGCAAACACAGTTAAAACGGTATCATCAGCGAACGAATTAAGACACACATCTTTCAAATAAAGACGCATGAGATCAACATAGATGAGGTAAAGCAGGGGACCTAACACTGATCCTTGTGGTACTCCACACGTCACTGGAAATGCTGCTGAACCCACATCATTCAATACTACTTTGAGGGATCTCCCTGTGAAGTAACTTTCAAACCACTTCAAGCACTTTCCACGGACACCTAACGACTCCATCCGACTTAGCAGAGTTTGAAAATCAACTGTATCGAATGAGAGCTTATTTAATTGCAATTTCTTAGATCCAGTACTCTTTTCTGAGAAAAAAAAAATCTAAGAGGACCTAATCCCATTTTCAACGTCCTATTTGATCTTGAGCTCCCGCGTTGAATAGGATCAAAATTTAAAGCAATCAAAGCTTTCGAAGAGTCTAAAAAATAGTGCCCTCGGAGGCAAAATATTGTGTGCAGTCCTAGGGTAAGGGAACAAATCTCTAATTCAGAACATCGCCAATTCAAACATTCACTAACATATCCTAGTAGAAATATGGACGTCATACATCTTGCTGAAATTAGAATTATTAAGGATTGGGGATGAATGGGCCTAAAGAGGGCTCACACATATTTCACAAAGATAATTGATGTCCATTACGGTTGACATCTTGGTGTTTTTGGAGTCACTGTTACACATATTTGAGGCCGAAATTACAACACGAATGTTAACAGGAAAACAAAGTATGGAGCCTACATTTTTCATAAATGACGTCTAATTTTCCCCTTGAATCTCAAATTTTTCATTACAATATTGGTACTACAATATATAAAGTTCAAAACCAAAACACGTTAAGAAAGTATTTCGCAAATACTGTCGGATATTCGATAAATTTTGTGTTTAAGAGCTCTTGATGTCATTAATTACAAATTCAAGGTTGAATTTCAATTTGAGCATCTTAAAACAAAACACAGTAGTCAGCGCACCTATTTCACAAATAGTTTCAAATTTCAACCAAATTCTATATCAAGAGATTTCTGAGGACGTTGATTACAAATCAGAAGCTAATATTACTCTATATAAGTTCAAAATAAATTGCTTTCTTTTTAGAATGGGACGTCCCTGTTGATGTTGAAAAGCTAAATCGCGAATTCATGGACAGAAATCAAGAGCTCTGGGAGGCTTTGGAGGATTCACGATGGTCACCTATAAAAGACCTTGAAACTATGGGAGTTTATTGAGCATGATACATGCCATTTCATGAGTGTAGCCTGGGTCGGGGAAGCCAGTGTGCAACCTAAAGCTCAAAAATTTGTAAAATGTGTTTAAAGTTGAATAAGTTCCTAGAAATGGCTTTTAATAGGGACGTTTCTCCAGGCTTGGACTGTCGTACCCAAACAAAATATCAGTCAGGGAATGCCAGATGAGGCACATTTGCACCATTTGGTGGATTTTTTTCATGTGCTTTTGCCTTAAGCTTTTTAATTAAGCGCATTTTTCAAAGTGAATTTTTGATTGAAAAATTATTCTTTCGGTACTTAAATTTTGGTGCTTTTGGCGTATTTTTGTTTTTATGTCCCTGTCATCTTACACCGGGTATCTGGTAACACTGAGTTCGTTCGCTTGGTCCCCACTCTGGCTGCACCCGTGTATCAGTTAAAATAAATGTACAAGCAGAACCAAGATATCAACAAAGATTTAGTGAAACTACTCAGATTATGTTGAAAGTATGGTCAGATTTCATAAAAAAGTGTTTGTTTTAATTGTGTTTATATTAATAAACAATAATGAAAAACATGGTCTTATGCTCGAAGAAACACGGTCTTATGCGGTCTTATGCCTAAAAAGGTTTTAAAAGCTGCTAAAATATATTGAATGTTCGATAAATTTATAGGAACATTATTTGGATGAAAGTATCAGGGACTAGGGTTCGCCTCCTCCTTCCTCCATAGGGCTCAAAGTTTCAGCAAAAAATTCACCCAAGAGGGATAATTGGATTAAAATAGGGTTTCCTTCGATTATGCACTCTACCCCTCCAGCAAAAGTAGAGGCTCTTGCCTCCCCCCTCCCTAACCAAAGAGAAATTGAATTTAAATCCCTGTATATCAACCAAAAAATTCATGTAATTTAAAATATAATTTGTCAACTTCCCTTCAATTAAACGGATACAACAACCCTTCTCCCATCCCTCCCTCACGGAATGATAGTAAATTTGAGAACACTGATTCTGTGGGTTTCTGTTTCTTTTTACAATTTCTCCCTTGAGAAATTTCCTCCCTTGAGAAGAAACTTGGAAAGAAATAAATTTCTTAGTATGTATTTGCAAGGTTGTATAAGACACTTTGTTCATTTGATCCTGCCTCCCTGCAATGAATTGTACACCTTCTGAAATGGGATCCTTAGAATGATATTTTGACTGTTATCATGGAACCGTTGTATATACAGGAAAGTTTCGTATGCATCCAAGATACGGTAAAACAATTTTTACATTAGAAGCTCAAATTCCCTATTTATTTCTGTGAATGCATTTTTAGAAAAGAGATCCCTTTAAATATCTTGAGGAACCAGGGAAAATTGTTTGAAGAAATCAAATTCAAAACATAAGTAAAACTTATGTTTTGATGTAAACATAAGTTTTACAAAATGGCATTATTCCTTGAATATTACGTTCCTCGAAATTATTATATGACATTATTCCTTTCGAGCGACCGCGGTTTGTCCGTTTGTATGTTTGTCATTTATCATAGGCAGCGCAATAGCACTGCCTAAGTAAAGAACGATGATGGCACAATGTATTATTTATTTGTTTGTTTAGACCAGGGCACTTCGTATCGAAAGAGTTGTCGTAGAAACTTCGGAAAGGGCTCATTCGATTGGAAATTGGAAGGGCTTGTACCCTTTTTAATAGTCGAAAGTGATTGGAAGGCAACTAACACCCCTTTACCACCCACCATTTCCCCAAACATATCCAATCAAATTTTTAGATAGCCATTTTGATCAACGTAGTTGAAAGATTTGGAAATTATGTCTTAGAAAGTGTTGTCGTAGAAACTTCAAAAAGGGCTGATTCGATTGGAAATTCAAAGGGTTAGTGCCCTTTTTAATAGTCGAAAGTGATTGGAGGTCAACTAACCCCTCTCTCACGCCTAGCATTTGCCCAAACACATCCAATCAAAATTTGTTCAACGTAGTTGAAAATTCTGGAAATTACGTCTTTAAGGATGACAACCCCCCACCGCCCACAGGGCAAGGGTTGTGAGTTATGCCCTGGAGACATATAAGGTTTCTATAGAAAGCTTTGTCGTAAAAACTTCAAATAGGGCTCATCCGATTGGAAATTGAAAGGGCTAGTGCTGTTTTTAACAGTTGAAAGTGATTAAAGGGCAACTAACTCCCCTCTAACGCCCACCATTTCCACAAACCCAAATAATAAAAATTTTGAGATATCTATTTTATTCAAGGTGGTTGAAAGTTATGGAAATTAGGTCTTTGAAGATGATAACCCCCTCAGAGCCCTCAGGGCAAGGGTTATAAGTTATGCCCTGGGGGCATATAAGGTTTTTACAGGAAGCGTTGTCGTAGAAACTTCAAAAAGGGCTCATTCGACTGAAAATTGAAAGGGCTATGCCCTTTTTAATAGTCGAAATTGACTGAAGGGCAACTAATCCCCCTCTCACGCCCACCATTTCAAACACATCCAATCAAAATTTTGAGATGGCCATTCTTTTCAACGTAGTCTAAGTCTCTGGAAATTAGGTCGTTGAGGATGAACCACACACACACAACCCTCGGGGCAAGGGTTTTAAGTTATGACACTACATTACGGTCGCTCGAAAGGAAGACATTGTTCCTTTCGAGCGACCGCAGTTTGTCTGTTTGTATGTTTGTCATTTATCATAGGCAGCGCAATAGCGCTGCCTAAGTAAAGAACGATGTTGACACAATGTATTATATATTTGTTTGTTTAGACCAGGGCACTTTATATCGAAAGAGTTGTCGTAGAAACTTCGAAAGGGGCTCATTCTATTGGAAATTGAAAGGGCTAATGCCCTTTTTAATAGTTGAAAGTGATTGGAAGGCAACTAACACCCCTTTACCGCCAACCATTTCCCCAAACACATCCCAATCAAAATTTTGAGATAGCCATTTTGTTCAACGTAGTTGAAAGATTTGGAAATTATGTCTTTAAGGAGGACACTCCCTCCACAGCCCTTATGGCAAGGGTTGTAAGTTGTGCCCTGGGGGAATTCATGGTTTTTGTAGAAAATATTGTCGTAGAAACTTCAAAAAGGACTCATTCGATAGGAAATTCAAAGGACTAGTGCTCTTTTTAATAGTCGAAAGTGTTTGGAGGTCAACAAACCCCCCTCTCACGCCCACAATTTGCCCAAACACATCCAATCAAAAATTTGGGATAGACGTTTTGTTCAACGTAGTTTAAAATTCTTGAAATTACGTCTTTGAGGATGACAACCCCCCACAGCCCTCAGGGCAAGGGTTGTGAGCTATGACCTGGGGGCATATAAGGTTTTTATAGAAAGAGTTGTCGTAAAAACTTCAAATAGGGCTCATTCGATTGAAAATTGAAAGGGCTAGTGCCCTTTTTAATAGTTGAAAGTGATTGGAGGGCAATTAACCCCCCTCTTACGCCCACCATTTCCCCAAACCCAAGCAATCAAAATTTTGAGATATCCATTTTGTTCAACGTAGTTAAAAGTTATGGAAATTAGGTCGCTGAAGATGATAACCCCCTCAGAGCCCTCAGGGCAAGGGTTGTAAGTTATGCCCTTGGGGCGTATAAGGTTTTTATAGAAAGCGCTGTAGAAACTTCAAAAAGGGCTCATTCGATTGGAAATTGAAGGGCTAGTGCCGTTTTTAATAGTCGACAGTGGTAGGACAACAACTAACCCCCCTCTCACGCCTACCATTTCCCCAAACATATTCAATCAAAATTTTGAGATGGCCATTTTATTCAACGTAGTTGAAAGTTATGGAAATTAGGTCTTTGAAGATGATAACCCGCTCAGAGCCTTCAGGGCAAGGGTTGTAAATTATGCTCAGGGGGTATATAAGGTTTTTATAGAAAGTGCTGTCGTAGAAACTTTAAGAAGGGCTCATTCGATTAGAAATCGAAACGGCTAGTGCCCTTCTTAATAGAAGAAAGTTATTGGAGGGCAACTAACCCCCTTCTCTTAGACTGAGACTTAGGTCCTCCTACGCCTGGGGACGCATAAGGCAGCAACAGTGGTTCGCCACGACGACCTGTCCTGAGCCTTCAACCATAGCTCCTCCAACGAGGACCTCGCCAGCTTCGCCTCCTTCATTAGCGACCTGCCAAGGGTCATTTTCGGTCTCCCGGATTTGCGGAGACCGGGGGGTGTCCAACACCATGCGTCGTGTGGCAGCCATCCTTCCCCCATTCGCACCATATGCCCCCAATACATCCATCGCCGCTTTCTAATGAGATCAAGGATGGGGGTATGATTTGTCATACGATAGATTTCATCATTTCGTATTCTTTCCGTCCAATGTATATTTAGGATAGACCTTAGGCAATTATTGTCGAATGCCTGGAGTCGTCGTTCTAGCTGAGCAGTGATGCTCCAAGTTTCGCAGCCGTACGTAAAGACAGAGACCACATTGCTATTATAAATTTTAAGCTTTAACTTCTGAGAATATTTATTATTTCTCCAAACATTTCTAAGGTAGCTGAAAGCAGACTCAGCCAATGTTATTCGGCACAGTATTTCTCTTTCGGAATTGGCATCTTGCGTAAGAATGCTGCCGAGATACTTGAACTCTCTCACTTCCTGAGTTTCCTCGTTGTTAACCAAAAGTCCTTCGGCTAAGTCAGGTATGACTGCATTCGACATTGATTTGGTCTTGTTAGCATTTATGGAGAGTCCGACAGCATTTGCCATACGACCGAGTTCATTAATGTTGCGTTGCATATCTTCTGGGTCGTGGGTAATAAGTGCAACATCGTCAGCAAAATCACCATCATTGAGTTCTCTCAGTGGATTTAATTGTAGACCGCCACTAAAACTGCAGCGACGGAGAACAAAATATATCACTATGGCAAACAGTAATGGTGATAGAATGCAGCCCTGCCTTACACCTGACCGAACAGAAAACCACTCCGTTAGGCCACCCTCTGTCTGTACTGCGCACATGATATCATGATATAGCGCTTTAATTATATTTACAATTTTGGTCGGAATTCCATAATGCACTAAAATCTAAAACCCCCTTCTCACGCCCACTATTTCCTCAAACACCTCCAATCAAAATTTTGAGATAGCCATTTTATTCAACGTAGTTGAAAGTTCTGGAAATTACCTCTTTCAGGATCAGAGCAAGGGTTGTAAGTTAAGCCCTGGGGGCATATAAGGTTTTTTTTATAGAAAGTGTTGTCGTAGAAACTTCAAAAAGGGCTCATTAGATTGGAAATTGAAAAGGCTAGTACCCTTTCAATTTGTTTTGGAAATTATGTTTTTGGAGAAGACAAACCCTCCACACCCCTCAGGACAAGGGTTGTAAGTTATACCCTGGGGGCATATAAACTTTTTATAGAAAGGGTTGTTGTAGAAACTTCAAAAAGGGCTCATTCAATTGGAAATTGAAAGGGATAGTGCCCTTTTTCATTGTAAAAAGTGATTGGAGGACAACTAGCCCCTTTCTCACGCCCACCATTTCTCCAAATACAACCTATCAAATTTTGAGATAGCCACTTTTTTCAAAGTTGTTGAAAGATTTGGAAATTATGTCTTTGAGGAGGACACCCCCTCCACAGGCCTCATGGCAAGGGTTGTAAGTTACGCCCTGGGGGCATTCATGGTTTTTGTAGAAAGTGTTGTCGTAGAAACTTCAAAAAGGGCTCATTCGATTGGAAGTTCAAAGGGCTAGTGCCTTTTTCAATAGTCGAAAGTGATTGGAGGTCAACTAACCCCCCTCTCACGGCCACCATTTGCCAAAACACATCCAATCAAAATTTTGAGATATCCATTTTGTTCAAAGTAGTTTAAATTTCTGGGAAATTAGGTCGTTGCGGATGAAAACCCCTCCACAACCCTCGGGGCGAGGGTTGTAAGTTATGCCCTTGGGGCATATAAGGTTCTTATAGAAAGTGTTTTCGTAGAAACTTCAAAAAGGGCTCTTTCGATTGGAAATTAAAAGGGCTAGTGCCCTTTTTAATAGTCGAAAGTGATTGGAGGGCAATAACCCCCCTCTCATGCCCACCATTTCCCGAACACATTCAATCAAAATTTTGAGATAGCCATTTTGTTCAACGTAGTTTAAAGGTGCGAAAATTATGTCTTTGAAGATGACAAACGCCCCACATTCCCCTGGGCAAAGGTTGTAAGTTAGGCCCTAGGGGCATATAAGGTTCTTATAGAAAGCTGTATCGTAGAAAATTCAAAAAGAGCTCATTCAATTGGGAATTGATAGGGCTAGTGCCCTTATTAGTAGTCAAAAGCGATCGGAGGGCGAATGCCCCCCTCTCCACGCCCATCATTTCCCCAAACACTTCCAATCAACATTTTGATATAGCCATTTTGTTGAGCGTAGTTGAAGGGTCTGGAAATTATGTCTTTGAGTATGACACTCCCCACAGTCCTCAGGACAAGGGTCGTAATTTTTGCCCTCGGGGCATATAAGGTTTTTATAGAAAGTTTTGTCGGCCGTAGAAGCTTCAAAAAGGGTTCATTCAATTGGAAATTCAGAAGACTATTGCCTTTAATATTAGTCAGTGATGAGAGGGCAAATGCCCTCCCCCCCCCCTGCCCATCATTTCCCAAAACACTTCCAATCAAAATTTTGAGATAGCCATTTTGTTGAACGTTTTTGAAAGGTCTGGAAATTATGTCTTTTAGGATAAGAAATCTTTCCAGCCCTCAGGGCAAGGGTTGTAAGTTATGTCCTGGGGGCATATAAGATTTTTTTAGAAAGCATGATCATACAAACCTCGAAGGGGGCTCATTGGATCGGTAATCAGACGCTCTAGTGCTCTTTTTAAGAGTCAAAGTGATCGGAGGGCAGCTACCCCCCCCCCCCCCCACATACACGTCGTATTGTCCTGAAATGCATCTAATAGAAACTTTGAGATAGCCATTCTATTCAATATAGTCTAAATATCGTATAACAAGGCTTTTGGGGTTTAAACAAACCCGAGAGATTAGGGGCAAAGGTTGTAAGCTATGCCCAGGAGGTATTTAAGGTTTTTATAGAAGCGATGGTTGTTTAACTTAGAAGAGGCTCAGTCTTTTGCCCTGAAAAATACTATGTCAATATAAAATGGACAGAAATTAATTTAAAAAACTTCTTTCACAAAATAAGTTTTTCAAAAAAAAAAAGAAAAAAGAACTCCATTAAACCAAAAATGAACAAAAATAGAATCAAATAATCTACCAAGCATACATTGTTAGTGGGTCAAAAATAAATTATTATTATTATTATTATACAACTTCCACAAATCAGTATCAATAAATAAATGAACTTTGTGGTAGTTGTATGCTTGGTAGATTATTTGATTCTATTTTTGTTCATTTTTGGTTTAATCGAGTTCTTTACTTTTTTTTGAACAACTGGTTTTGTGGAAAAAGCTTTTTAATTAATATTTTATAAATAGACTGTTTTTTTGTTTTTGTTTGTTTTTTGTATTCTTAAGTTGCCCCAATGTTATATTAGCTGTCAGGTATGTGGTATTGTTTTCCTTGATATTTATACTGCTCCCTGGTGATAATATCTCTATTTTCGGCACAAAAGGGGAGAAGCTAAATGGTTCTATTAAGATTTCCGGGAAAGTTGGTGTCGGCATTTAGTTTTTTTGTCATTTATTTGGAATCCTCGTCCGAGCTCTACAAGTTATAACAAGACCACCAAAAAGTATATAATGGACGAGATCCTCTTTAAGCGGAATCAATATAGATTGAGGAATCCACACGTTGAAGGGTCATCAACATATAGATCTATAAGTTAATATCATCATTATTATTTTATTGATGATATGTTAATCATATAAGCATTGTTAATGATTATATTTCAGTACTAACTAGTAACTACTAACTTACTTTATATAATTTGTAAGTGTCCGTAAACGAACACATACAAAATGAGTCAGTTGCAGAGTGTTACTTACAGAGTGTTAATTACTGAATGCAGTGCTGGATCCGGGGGGAAGGGGGCACGCGCCTCCCCCTAACATAGTCTAAGATAGCGTAATTTACTTCATTAACGCAAGTTTGCCTTAATTTAACTTGCTCCTAACGCAAGTTTATCGGATCAACTTATTTTGCGG
>JAQQPU010029489.1:0-10084 GCA_029168905.1 Artemia sp. Kazakhstan ARC1039
GGGGTTAAACTGATTATCAGTTAAGGTAGGCCCGAAGGGGACGTTAACTCACAGGCAATATTGGAATAGCATCAATCTATGGAAATGGTTAACGATGAAAAAATGACCTTAGCTGAAAAATTAACCTAGCTTTACTTCTCGGAGGTGTTCTTTATAATACACAAGTAGCATTTGAACAGTGTTGTCAATATGAAATATGCTATAATATTCTAGTATACTAAAAAGTTGATAATAATAGAGATGTAGTTGCCAAGAAAAGAATTTTAATAAAGAAATTCAGAACAATTTTTAGAAATCCTTAGGAATCAAGTAGTGAGACGATTATGAGTGTGAACCATCAAGGACCGCAAGTACCAATGACCCTAACCATCAAGGACCTCAACCTCGAAAGGTCCCCTATCCTGAAACCTCTAAGAGGCTCCCTCCCTCCAACTTTTTGGGGGCCCTTCCCCCATTATTTGTTTTTACTTCTTTTTTGTTTTTCTAATTATTATTTTTTAACATGGTATAATTTTTTCAACTTTCTTTTACATGTCTTAGAATAGGATAAAACACTTAGAAAGTAAAAAATTTACATTCAATATTTTCCAAACTCAAAATGAAAATTGTATATATACGTTAGTCCTAACTTTTACTATTAGTAATGTTATCCAATGCATCCAAGAAAGGATGTTGATAAAGAATTTATTCAATCTGATACTTCGATTTTGTCAATTTTATCCAATGAATCTGACAAAAGTTGTTGATAAAGAATTTATTCACTCTGACACTTAGGTTTTGATAATGTTAACTGATATATCTGGCAAAGGATGTTTATAAGGAATGTATTCGCTCTGATGCTTAGATTTTATCAATTTTACACCGACCTATCCGACAAAATATGTTGATGAAGAATTTATTCATTCTAATACGTAGATTTTGTCAATATTATCCAACGTATCCGACAAATGATATCGATAAAGAATGTTAATAAAGAATTTGTTCACTCTGATAGCTAGATTTTTTCAATTTTATCAGGCACATCTGACAAAGGACGATGATAAAGAATTTATTCGCTCTGATACTTAGATTTTGTGAATGTTATGTGATGTATCCGACAAAAGAAGTTGATAAAGAAGTTATTCAATATGATACTTAGATTTAGTCAGTGTTATCAAACATATCTATCAAAAGATATTTGCAAAGAATTTATTCACTCTGTTACTTAGAATTTCTCAATTTATCCGACGTATCTCACAAAGAATGATGATACAGAATTTATTCATTCTAATACATATATTATCTCAATGTTATCCGACAAATGATATTGATAAAGAATGTTAATAGAGATTTTGTTCACTTTGATAGTTAAATTTGCCAATGTTAACAAACGTATCTGTCAAAAGACATTGATAAAGAATTTATTCACTCTGATACTTAGATTTAATCAATTTTATCCAATGTATCTGACAAAGATGTTGGTAGAAAAAAATTATTCGCTCTGATAGTTAGATTTTATCTGTGTTATCCCATGTATCTGACAATAGATGTCGATGCAGAACTTCATCACTCTGACATTTAGGTTTTGATAATGTTAACCCACATATCCGACAAAGGATGTTAATATAGAGCTTATTCACTCTGATACTTAGATTCTATCAATTTTATCCTGACCTATCCGACAAAAGGTGTTGATAGAGAATTTATTCATTCTGATACTTAGATTTTCCCCATGTTAACCTATCTATTCGACATATGATGTGTTCAAATTCCTTTTCTTACATCCCCCTGGTTTCAATAGACATTCTAAACGTTTGATGTGGTAGCATACTCTAAAAATAATGAACATATAACAATGTAATGCATAGTATATTTTTAAGGAAATAATGTCATGTAGGATATTAATACAAAAATATATTATTATCCATTATTAACATCAATGAACAACTTTGGACATTTTGATTCTATTCCATAAAATAGTTCATCATGTTCTCTCTTGATACCGTAGCTATTGTCTTCTCTTAGTTCGTAATCAGTAGAATAATCATCATTCCATTTTCAGTCATTCACAATTTTTACTGGTGTGTCATTGACAGGCTCAATATGCATTTCATCTTTGCTATTGTTTGGTTCATTTACTGTTTGATCAATGATATTAGTAATGTTTGTTGGCACTTTGTTTTTCATCGATTCATCTTTATACTCCTTACTGATATTTTCTGCCGATGCCCTTTTTATTTGTCTGGCAATTTCACTGTCCATTATCACTCTATTTTTATACAGGTAAAAGTTCCGGCACATAGACAAGATATGGTTTATGTTATTAATAGAAGAGTAGGCCTTCCTTTTCCCCTTTGCTTTCATTTGAATGCTAATAACTAAAAGATGACGATAGGTTCCATCAACAGGTAGCATGTTACCATAAGCGCTAGCGAGAAGATACCCCTCTTCATCAACCATTATTTTTATGTTAGCGCTCTCTTTGAGTACTAACTTCGCTGGAAATGATACTTTCACATATCCACCATTAGTACAATGGAATTTTTTGGTACTCCAAAGAAATTTAATTCCTTACTGTCATGACAACGCACGCATACGTTTCCGAGTTCTGCCACTTGTACTTGTTTCATAGTTTAAATACTTCTCCAGGTCAGTATTCAATGCTACAATAACACTATCATGTTCCAAAAAAATTCAATAAGAAAAAGTGCTACTACAAACATTATTTTTCTAATAGTAAAAGTCATGACTAACATATCTATACCATTCTCATTTTGAGTTTGGAAAATGTTACATGTAAATTTTTATGTTTTAAGTGTGTATCTTATTCTAAGACATATAAAAAAAGTTGAAAAACATACTATATTAAAAAATTATAATAATAACTTTTAATAACTTTTATATTTTATATTTAATAACTTTTAACTTTTAAGAAAAAGTTAAAAAATGGGGAGAGAGGCCCCCAAAAAGTTGGAGGGAGGGGTCCCTTAGAGGTTGGGGATAGGGGAACTTTGGAGGTTCAGGTCCTTGATGGTTAGGGTCATTGGTGTTTGCAGTCCTTGATGGTTCATACTCATATTAGTCTCACTACTTGATTTCTAAGGACTTCTAAAGATTGTTCTGAATTTCTTTATTAAAATTCTTTTCTTGGAATCTACATCTCTATTTGTATCAACTTTTTAGTATACTAGAATGTTATAGTATATTTTATATTGACAACACTATTCAAATGCTAATTGAAAATTATACAAAACACGTCTAAGAAGTAAAGCTAGGTTAAGTCACAAGGTCATTTTGTCATCGTTAACCATTCCTCTTCCAAATTTATACTAAACGCCTATAAGTTGACAACCCCTTTGGGCTTGACTTAACTGGTAATCAGTTTAACCCTTTTTTGCCATATTCATACAATCCAACTAAAAATGTTATCTAACTCTGGTTTACCTCTATTATTCAATCACCAATTAAGATCATTCATTGGAGAATTATCCAAATGCTATACCTTTTTCGCAAATTGAGTTAGTTTACGCAATGATACAACTTTTTATCATTATTAAATACCTTTTTTCTTAAATTGGGTTAGTTTACGCAATGATACAACTTTCAAGTTGAAACAATTATGACTCTACCATATCATTCATTGCTTTGTAATTATTAATGACGCATTCCTAAGCAAACCAGTCTTGACTAAAGGCAATGGTCCAGAAAATGAGTTTTGGCGAAAGAGTTGTTCCACACGATTAATCGACCTGCGGGCCAAAACTAGTATTCTCACAAAGAGACCGTCTTTAAATACGCAATAAGACAATCTATAGTTTCGACTATTGAACCTAGAAAAACATGTTCGACAAGGTATGTACCATTGAAACTGCACACATACTCCTGTATATTTCCTTGTAGGCGCGATACCGTGTTTATGGATACATAGAGTACCGTTAGTAGAAACATCTCTGATTGACCCAGAAAATAGGTCTTGCCTCAGAAACCATTCTGGTTACATTACACAATCTCGTCCTTGGTTCCAAATATAACTTGCTTGCTCACTTTATGCAATCCTCTTTTCCTTTTATGCAATATCCCCTCGAATTACATACATACACACTAGTGGCGGCCTGGAGAAGGAAGCTGCGGGAGGTGTTCTTGCAAACCTCGAGTTAAGGGTTTTGGATCATAATTATTATAACTATACCGTTTTATACTTTCAAGATTTTCCACTTAAGAAGTGGCACCAAAAGTTTTGTTTTCTGTGCTATATCTCACTTACGAATTATAGAATTGATAAAAGCCCGTAGATATGAGCAAAACTTTTCATATGAGGCACTAAAAATCACTCTAAGAAGTTCTGGTAGCCACTAGCCGCAGGTTTTCCACATCAGACATGGCACAAAAAGTGCCATTTTTAGTACCATTTGAAACTTGCAAATGGCGGATTTATAGGAAGAATGTAAATACGGACAATATTTTTTATATGAGCTATCAAAAATCTATTTACGGTGTTCTGGTTGCCCGCTAGCTCCACCCCTTGAGAAATAGCATAAAGTGCCCTTTTTTGTGCCGTATGGCACTTACGGATCGTGGAATTTATACAAACCACGTACATATGAGAAATAGCCTTCAAATGAGCTCTTAAGCATCTCTCTATGATTTTCTAATAACCCGCTAGGCCTGGAAAAAAAGAAGAAAAAAGACGTTTTAAAGTTTTTAAGCTTTCAGTCACTATGGGCTGTGGTTCGCTCCTTACTAGGTTGCAGCTACCGCTGTAACCATGATACGAAACAGTCGAGAAGTTTTCTGAATATACGATATGAGCAAATCAATTTCATAGCCACAAGGATAAATGACGAGCGACAGAATTGATTGGACTTGTATAATTTAGGCTATATCTTTGCACATTAAGGGGGTGGGGGTAAGGTTAGGTTGAATTAGGTTTTTAACCCCTTTCTGAGATTTATTTACCCCCCCCCCCTTAATGTGCAAATATTTACCCCAAATTGTATTATTATATGCCATCTCATGCTATGCCATAATGTTATGCCATCTTTTATTATGATTAACCTAACAGTCCTTCTTGAGTGTGTTTGTATAATACATAAGTACCAGTAATTTTTCTTTCAAGAGGGCATAGACAAATGCTACCAATTTTCTGGGTGTTTTTAAGTTTATCGCTGATGGTGGAATTTATAGGAAGGGCGTAGAAAGGGCGTAATTTGATATGGGGCAGGGGGAGGCAACTGCCCCCTTCAAACCCAAGTTCCCCCCCCCCCACCAGGACCTCATTTTCACCCTCCCCCACTGAAATTTCATTTCTGAAAAAAACTAAGATAAGGCTAGCCTTCATAATTCAAGCCTCCAGAGAAACAGGTCAGTTTTCTTTAGTATATCTTTGCCTCTATGGTAATATATGGTACATTTTCCATTTTCACTACTGAAAAAATTGGATTCAACTTCCCCCCCCCCCACCTCCGGATTTTGACAAAATTACGCCACTCACGTAGATATGAGCAATATCTGTTATATGAGCTGCTAAACATCTGTCTAGATACATGCGATACCAATAAGCCCAATAACAATACGCTCACGTCGATACACGTGATATAAATACGCCCGATACCGATACAGTGTGCAGCCCTTTCTCCAGGGAGTATGAAGGGTCGTATCATCACCAAAACCAATGATATTTGACCTTTGAACTATGTTGAACAAAATGACTATCTCAAAATTAGGATTGGATGACATTTGGGGGGAGGAGATCTTCAGGGAGGTGGGGGGGGGTAGTAGTAGTAACCTATCTAGTACTTTCAATTACACATAAAAATATACATTGAAATTGCTATTGTTGTCAATTGAATATGGAATTATACAAAACCTACCAGACAAGTTTCCAGGCCAACCAGACATGTTTCTGGGCCAAGCAGACAGGTTTCTGGTGGGTATAGAATTTGAGAGTTGATAAAGTGAAATTATGTCACTATTTTAGTTTTTCTAAACCGGTATTGCCTATAACTTAATAAAGGGTTAAGGTGATTAGCGATTACGAGCGAGGATAATACGAATTGCTTGTGAAAAACCCGAATGAATTAGTTGAAAATAAATTTTTAACAAGAAATGTCTGAAAAGTAACGATAGAATGACATTGCGAATTGGATTGTACGACGATGCTAAAAAAAGGGTTAAACTACCAGTTAAGGTAATTCCGAAGGGGTTGTTAAATCAGGCAATTTGTTATAAATTTTGAATAACATCAATCTATGAAAATCGTTAACGATGCTAAAATGACATTGTGAGTTGACCTAGCTTTACCTCTCTGATGTGTTTTGTATAATACATAAGTACCGTTTGAACAGTGTTGTCAATATAAAATATGGTCCAACATTATAGTATACTAAAAAGTTGATACTAAGAGAGATATAGATGGCAAGAAAAGAATTTTAATAATGAAATTCAGAACAACCCTTAGAAATCCTTGCAAATCAAGTAGTGAGGTGTATGTGAGTATGAACCGTCAAGGATTATAAGCACCAATGACCCTAACCACCTGGGACCTCAACCTCCAAAGATTACCTATCCCCAATCTCAAAGAGACCCCTCCTTACAACTTTTTTGGCCCCCTCTCCCTCCCCCCATTTTTATACATTTTTTAATTTTTTGTTTTTTAATTTTTTTTAACATAGTATTTTTTATTCATTTTTTTACATCCCTTGTTATGACATAAACATACTTAAAACATAAAAAAAAATTACATTTAATATTTTCCAAATTCAAAATGAGAATGATATAGAAATATTAGTCGTGACTTTTACTATTAGAAAAACATTGTTTGTAGTAGCACTTTTTTTGTGAACTAAATTTTATTTTATTTTTTTTGGACTTCGAAATTATTCAGCTTTTTTTATGTATCTTAAAATGATATGAAATATAATTACGGCTCTAACAATTGTACTCTATGCTTGCTCATAGACACGATGCGGCTTTCCCACTGGTACTCTATGATGGGTTATTGATACTACCTAGTATTAAAATTTATTAAATCAGTATTTTTTACACGGTGGAACGATAAAAACATAAGTCATATCTCTAAAAAAGTGAAGATGAAGCATTTAAGAAAGTGTGTTCACATGATAGTGTTATTGTAGCATTTAATGTTGACCTGGAGAAGTATTTAAACTATGAAATAAGTACAAGTGGTAGCACTATCGTAAACATATATGTCCATTGTCAAGACAATAAGGAATTAAATTTCTTCGGAGTACCAAAAAAAATTCAACTCTTATGTTGGTGGATATGCGAGATTGAGATCTCCAGAGATGATTGCACTCAAAGAAAATGCCAACATAAAAATAATTGTTGATGACAGAGCACAACTCCTTGCTAGTGTTGCAGGTAACACATTACCAACTGATACATCCTATCGTCAGCTTTCGGGTATTAGCATTCAGTGGAAGGTCAAAGAAGAAAGGCATACTCTTCTAATAATATCATAAACCATATCTTGTCTACGTGCCGAAACTTTTACCTGTGTAAAAATAATGCTGTAATAGATAGTGAAATTGCCGGAAAAATAAAAAGGGCATTGGTAGAAAATATCAATAAGGAATATAAAGATGAACCGATGAAAAACAAAGTGCCAGCAAACGTTGCTACCATTAATCAAACAGTCAGTGAACCAAATAATACCAAAGACGAAACACATATTGAACCTGTCGGTAACAGACCAGTAAAAATTGTGTATGATTCAAAATGGAATAATGATTATTCTACTGATTACGAGCTAAGAGAAGACAATAGCTACAATATCAAGAGAAAACACGGTGAACTATTTTATGGAAAAGATTCAAAATGTCCAAAGTTGACCATTGATATTAATAATGTATCATAATATATTTTTGTATTAATATTCAACATTGCATTATTTCATTAAAAATATCTTATGCATTACATTGTTATGTATTTATTATTTTTAGAGTATGCTAGCATATCAAACGTTTAGAATGTCTATTAAAACATCGGAGATGTAAGAAAAGGAATTCGCATACATCTATTGTCAGCGATATGGGATAACATTGGCAAACTCTAAGTATCAGAGTGAATAAATTTTTTCTATCAACATCTTTTTCAGATACATCGGAAAAAATTGACTAAATCTAAGTATCAGATTGAATAAATTCTTTATCAAAATCCTTTCTTGGATACGTTGGATAACATTGTAAAAACCTATGTATTAGAGTGGATAAATTCCTTATCAACTTCCATTTGTCAGATACATCGGATAACATTCACAAAATCTGTGTATTAGAATGAATAAATTCCTTATCATCCCTTGTCGGTTACGTTGGATAAAATTGAGAAAATCTAAGTATCAGAGTGAATAAATTCTTTATCAATGCCTTTTTGACAGATACTTTTGATAACACTGACCATATCTAAGTATTATAGCGAATAAATTCTATATCAATTTCTTTGTCGGATACATCAGATAACATTCACGAAATCTAAGTATCAGAGTGAATAAATTCTTTATCAACATGCTTTGTCAGAATTGCTTGATAAAATTGAGAAAATCTAAGTATCAGATTAAATAAACTCTTTATCAGCATGCCTTGTCAGATACGTTTGATAAAACTGACATAATTTAAGTATCGAATCGAACAAATTCTTTCTTAAAATTCTTTAACGATATAATTTGTCAGATACGTCGGATAAAATTGACAAAATCTATGTATTAGAATGAATAAATTCTGTATCATCATCCGTTGTTGAATTTGTCATTATGAAAAAATTGTTAGTAAGTAAGTAACAAACTCTTTCTTGAATTCACCTCTTGGATACACAATACAGAAATTTAATTCAGAAAATTATGAAAAATTGAAGAAATTTCTATTTGTTCAATTTCATTGAACAAATAGAATTTAATCACTCTGATACTTCGATTTTTTCAATTTTTTCTGGCATGTCCGACAAAGGATGTTGATAATGAATTTATTCACTCTGGTACTTAGATTTTTTCAATTTTATCCGACAAATTTGACGAAAGATGTTGATAAAGCATTTATTCAATTTGATACTTAGATTTTGTCAATTTTATCCGATGTCAGAGGCTTTTGATAGAAAAAACAAATTTATTCACTCCAACACTTAGATTTTGTCAATTTTATCCAACATATCCGGCAAAAGAGGCCGATAAAGCATTTATTCAATCTGATACTTAGATTTTATCAAATTTTATCCGATGTATCTGACTTAGGATATTTATAAAAAAAATTATTCACTCTGACACTTAGATTTTGTCAATTTTATCCCATGTATCAGACAAAAGGAAGTTGATAAAGAAATTAATTACTCTAATACATAGATTTTGTCAATGTTATCCCATGTATCAGACAACGGATGTTGATAAAGCATTGATTCATTCTGATACTTAAATTTTGTCAATTTTATCCCATTTATCCGAGACAGGGATGTTGATATAGAATTTAATCACTCTGATAATTAGATTTTTTCAATTTTATCCGACATATCCGACAAAGGATGTTGTCTTGAAATGTCTTGATAATGAATGTATTCACTCTGGTACTGAGATTTCGTCAATTTTATCCGACAAATTTGACGAAAGATGTTGATAAAGCATTTATTCAATCTGATACTTGGATTTTGTCAATTTTATCCGATGTACCTGACAAATGATGTTGATAATAGACTTAAAGGATGCTGATAAAGCATTTATTCACTCTGATATTTAGATTTTAGCGATTTTATTCGACATATCCGACAAATGTGGTTGATATAGAATTTAATCACTCTGATACTTAGATTTTTTCATGTCGATTTTATTCGATGTAACTGACAAAAGATGTTGATAAAAGAAAAATTTATGCACTCTGACACTTAGATTTTGTCATTTTTTATCCTATGAACCTGGCAAAAGATGTTGATAAAAAAGTAGTATTCACTCTATTGCTTAGATTGTGTCTAAGCATTACCCGACAAAGGATCGATAAAGATTGTTAATGAAGAGTTTGTTCAATTTTTTATAATTTCCTGAAATAAATTTCTGTGTTGTGTATCCAAGAGGTGAATTCAAGAAAGAGTTTGTTACTTACTTACTTAC
>JAQQPU010029490.1:0-10083 GCA_029168905.1 Artemia sp. Kazakhstan ARC1039
AAAAAAAAAACCGTTCTTTACAATCCTATTGCTTATTACATGGGTTTTTCAAAAAGTAGTTTCTATTTTAAGATTAATTGAAACAAAGTTAAGAAAAAAATTCTCCATAATAATTTTATTTATTCTTGTTTATGTCAATTTCAGCTCTGAATGTTATTTTTACTCCTGCTCGTTAAATCAGCGCCCCTTACTGATAGGACTAGTCCGTTGACTAATTTCACTATGAGTTAAGTCTCAGTTATGAACCATCTATGTGCCCCATTTTCTTCTATTGGTCCCATGCAATCTTTAATTCTTTGCATTAATGTGACAAATCTCAAGTAAAATAACGACATGGACGGGGATAAGACTACGACGGCTGACTGTGTGAATAGCAATTGTATGGAGTAAAAGATAACAAATGAATTGATGCTCTAGTATTGAATTCGAGAAATCTCTTGTTGAGTCCTTGTGACACCTCACAGGATTTGGAAATCCCATAGTTAAAGATATGTTTGTATGTTGAATTTCAACCTAATCATTGGATTACCCCAAAGATACTCCCTCCTGCCAAAATAAGGGGACAAAACAGCCCAGATAGGTCCTTGCAGGAACCATAAATCTCTAGTTTTATCATATTTAGCTCTTGTTCAAAATGATGAGCGACAGTCGCCTTGGGAAAATTCACAATTTGAGACCCGTTCTACCCAACTGGACCTAGATTTTATGATGAAATATTTCAAATGATTGCAGTTTAAATATCCAGTGCTATATTTAAGCTTTCCTTGATGATTAGCTTTTACTTTTTTTTTATTTGTTATTATTTCATAAGAAAAAAATGTTTATTGGTATAACCCTAAGGCCAGTATTATATTAATGTATATATGTCAGCTAAAAATAAATTCTAACCAGGTCAGTTGGTAGTCTCTGTCAACATTTGTTATTGCTAACAACTGCTCGGACATTTAAATTAGTAAGTTTCGTGATGAAGTATTTCACACAATTTTAATTTGAATCTGTATTTAAAGAAAATTTTAATTTAATTTTAATTAAAGCAAATTTTAATTTAATCTATTTTTGTAACTCAAAAACAAAAGAATTTTCAGACATAGTCTCGACGCTACTATTTTGTTATATTAATTTATGAATGAAAGCTAAAAGTTGATTTTAACCAAAACCATGCTGAAGAATTTATTTCAGAGGTAAGCGCCATCACTCTAAACAGCAATACGTCAAGTCAAATATAGAAAATTATGTAGTAAATGGTAAAATATATTAAATGGTAAAGTATAATGTTTTGAGTGTGTGAGCCCCTTATCCTCCTTCCTGTGTACGTGTTTAATTCCAATCGAATGCCTCTTATATGCCAGTGATGTATTAGTAATTCAGTCTTAACTCCTTTTTTCCAGTACAGTGGATGAGTATGCCTTTGTGTCATCACCGTTTCATCGATTTCAAGAAATACTTTTTCCAGCTTTTTCCTTGTGTTTGGCAATGCTGTCAGCTCTTGGGTCAGAGCACCGTATTATCCGTGAACAGGTATGAAAAACTTTATCAAACGATGTATTTTGCTTGATTAGGGGTTGTAGGAAGTAGACTATGTGAGTCTGGGGCTATCGAAACAAATTTTGGATAGAATATCACTGAACGTAAGCAAATCAGGTTGGATAATTAATACATACAACTGTGTTATGTATACTTCTGTGTAGTCTATGAAAATCATAGTTGATGAGCCTATATGTCTATTTGTTTATTATTACCATAACGTAGAAAGCTTTCACTTCTCGTGCAAAAAAACGAATCTTGGATAGTTTATCACTGTGGAATTAACGTAGTCAAAAGTTGAAGCAATGTAACAGTCAAGCGGAAGAATACGTGTGTTTTAATAACATTTGCCAGAATTATTTATAAAATAAACCTTTTTGGCAACTAAACGTTGGATATATGCCAAAAAATCCAATTTCTGTTCTACTAAACGTAGATAGATTTGGGCACTAGAGTTTCTGAAGTAGAACATCAGACGGCTAAACACATAAGGTCTATAAGACGTACCACAAACGAAAGGTCAGATTAACGTCGTGTCTAATCAGATATCCAAATACATATGTGATTTGGGGAAAATACGTGGTTGTCTACGCTATTATACTGATGGTTGGACCATAAAGGAGCTGGACGAATGAAATCTTGACGTCCATTACCATATTGATCTTGTACGGTGTTTTCGTGTTGATTAAAGCTCACTATATTCAATTCTGATTCGTAGTCTCTATCAATTGGTGGTGTGTAATGTAATTTAAAAACAACAATGGTCTTAACTCTTGTTTCCTTGCCTTTGGGAATGACCACCGTATTAAGATATTGTTGTCACGTCGGTTACTGAAAATATAAGGAATGGGACTTTTAAAGTGACTGTACCACGCCGTCTATGTTTTTGCATAAATCATGCCCTTTGGGAGGAATATAGCTTGCCAATTCAGAGCTTCCTGGTGAAATAAAATTATGAATTTCATGAAATAATCTTAAAATAAAGTTTTGCTGTGGTGGATGGTCAGATCCAAAATTTGACATTTGAAGTGCTGATTCTGGAACATGGATTCTGATTCTGTAACATTTTTTAGTGCACTGGTGAACCAAGTTTTAATTTGTGCATTCATTGGTATGTTTCACCATTTACCGAAAGGCTAAAAAATATTTGATATTCTTTCATAGCATCATTTAAACAACTTCGCTCGTCTTTGGTTGTATTTATTGATCTCAGGTTTTACCAAAAGGTTGGCATACGGGTCGCATTATTTACTAGTCTTACAAACTTAAAACCAAAACTAAGGAATTCGATTGAAGTAAGTTAATTATAGCTTAAGTGTGGGGATCTTTTCAAAGCTTTTTAAGCATTTACGCTTGCGTAATAAATTGTTCAATGGTGATTTGAACCTTATTCAAAGTTTGAACATTCAGTCAAAATTTTACATTCAGTCAAAGGTTTACTCAATGATTTGTAATAATATTTTACAGAAAAAATTGGAGCGAGTGGTGATTTTCAATTATACTGATTGAAAATGTGTATAACGTTTTGTCTTAGCCATCCTGACTTCCATCCTGTGGGTGCCGATCAGTATCCACTTATGTTTTTCCGACGTTTTAATAAAAAAAAAATGTTTTGTTGTAACTGTTAGTGTGTCTCAATAAATACATGTCTAGTTTATTTATTATTAAGTTTATTTATTTATTAAGAGTCCCGTTTCGTTGTCCTTAAACAAAGTAAAGTATACATCTTTTGTAAAATTAGATCTTTTAGTAAAATCTTTAAAAAGCATTTTCGCGGATACGTATTTGTGCTGAAGATATGATGTGTGATTATTTTATTATAAAATGTGGACTAAATTCAGCAAAAGAAACCTTTGTCTTAAGAAAAAGCAGCGATCCTGCTGGGTGGTAGATTATTAAATGGTAAGCAGCAGTTGGGCCTAGAAAACTTTTGAGTGATCCTCCAGAGATTTATTGATTAAGATCAGTGATTTTCAGTTGATTCATTCAGTTGAAATGAATCAACTTCAGTTGAGGCACCCACACCGAAAGAAATTATGCCCAAGAGTTGTTAGACCACTGACCTCTACAGTCCAGACGTTGGCAGGTTTCAAAAATTAAATGGTTCAAATGGCCTCTGCTTTTGAAACTTTGTAGTTTGCTACCGCCTCGACCGAAAAGGTGATTGCTCTAAAGTTTCTTTTGTGGACTCTGCTTAAGGTTGGCTATCAAATCGTTAGGGTTAAGATTGCTTAAGGTTGGCCCATCAAATTTCAAGTCGATCTTGGTACTTTCCTGCGGAAAGTAGATGCGACTGGCTAGTGGCTCACGCCTCTGAAAATTTTCTTACCCTTTAAGTTTCAACCCCATCGTAGCACTTCCGTACAAAAATCGGAGATTTCTTTGCAAGGCACCTCATTGGTCTCAACAGTCCGTATTATCAGTAGATAACAATTTAAATGTATAACTTTAGCAATTTAATGGAGTAATGTCCGAAGTGTAGTGGGGCTACAGTATTTCTCCAAAATTATCGTAAAAAGTAAAAAAGTACCTCCCATAATTTCCTATAATCTCATATAAATACTATATTTTCTTCTTTTCTTGAATTGGAACCTCCCCACTCAAAATCATTTCTAAGATATATGTGGCTGTTCACTGCAAGGAATTTGTTAGCTCCCCCTTCTCCCATCCTTGTAAAACATCTGTAGGTGCCAAGGGGTAGTATACAACATAGGACCTCTTCCTAGACTGGTCAATTTGTCTTTGCTTGCCTATATTATATTATACTATAGTCAACTTTATAACAATTTTGTCCTCAGTCCTCTAGTCCTTTTTTTTTGCAACAAAACAAATTGAAACAATCATTTCAGCTTTCAATGTGTACACATGACTTATTTGTAAGTTATCATAAGTCTAATACTCCGGGTAGGAAAGGAAATAAAGCATTTTTGAAGCCCTCCTTAATTAATGAAATATTAGGCCGATACAAGTATTTAAACTTGTATGTACGTGGTTAAAATGAAAAGTATGTGGTTTTTTTTTTTTTTTTTTTTTTTTTTTTTTTTTTTTTTTTTTTTTTTTATTCAAAACCAACAAAAGGCATATAGATTCATTTGAAAATATATTACAATTCACTGAAGTGCTGTTATTGCAATCCATTGATTTTTTTTCGATAAATTTTTGTAATGATCCTTTTGTTTATTAGATTCTCGGATTTCTTCTTGCTCATAGCGAAACCATCAGTAGCATATTAAGAAGCAGCCAGACGCTAAATGACCTTCATCATTTGGAAGAATTATCACTATTAACAAACGTTATTAGCAAGGCAACTAATATTGGTAAGTCTCATACTAATTCTAACTGGTTGCATTTAATTGTACATATTAACTAACAAAAAGTGCATATCGACAAAGTGGCTGTGATGAAATACCCGACGTTCCAAGAGACTTTTTTTTTTAATTTCCCTGTATTTTCTTACTGACTGGCGCTTAATTCAACTAAGGTGGCATGTTGCTTTTCAAAAGCTTGAAAGAACCTAACTTGAGTTCCTAAATTTAAAGATTATCCCTCAAGCTTGGCAGAGTTTTGAAAATTTTAGAGAAACTTGGCTAAGTTTTTTTACGCTAGTACTGCAGTTTTATTATGCATGAATTTGTAATCAAAACTTCTCCATTAGTAGAGTTATTGTGTTAATTTTTCAAAGTTTTTTCTTCGGGAAATTAAGTTGCTTAAGATTTTGAAGAAAAAAAATAACAATTTAGGAATGTTCTTTGGTACGGATCAGTGTGCTAAATCTAAAACTATAGTTTCTTTTCTTTATGTGTACTTTTTTTGAATTTTAACATGCAAACAAAGGGGATATAAATTTCTAAACTAAAATCTTGCAATTCATAAGAGCGTACCATTTTTTTAGCTAAGCTCTTATTTTCTTTCTGCTCTAGAAAAACTGCAAATGATAAATTGTCCATTGTATCTTGCATCTATTGTAAAATAACTTTTGTAATCTTATAAAATTCCAGTTTGTGTCCTCACGCATAACAACCATTTACTTTTTTTTTTTATCTATTCACGCATGAATTATAAGCTCCAGGGTATCAAGGGTATCCTTTTAGAGTAGATAAATATAGGATGGTTCAAATTTTATAGTTCTCTGCGTCCATGACATCACCCAACTACTTTAAAACTTGGTGCAGTTTTCCTCATCTTACCTCTAGCTTATCGCCACCTTCTATTAAGATGATGAAAACCTCTTCGTCGCCCTTAACCTTTTGATGGCGGGCTGGCCCATTATCCCTAAGTTACGCTTTCGTGTCGGGCTAGCATATGCCGAAATGAAATACAACGTTTTTGATCCCTTTCCAAGAATGGGCTGGGTTCGTAGAACTGTGAACAAAGCTGTGTTTTTCTTTGCAAATCTCCTGTCTACTTGATCAGTTTTTGCTGAAAGTGTTCCGTCAACCTTCTATACATGCAGGTATATATATATATATATATATATATCTTTTTTAAGATTAAGGGCAGGTTCGTGTCAATCCCACGAACTTAATCGCAAGGGAAACCTTTTCACGTCGGATTTTGACGCCAAGCGCTTAAATTTTAAAACTTCAGGATTCGATGTCTCAGTTTCTCGAACTCTTCTGCGAGGGAAAGAATTTTAGAGATTTTAAAGTGTTTCTCTCTCAACGCTTTTAGCTTGTGTTGGAGCAATAGTGTTGAGTTTCTGTGAGATAGATGTCGTCCCTAATGAAAGAAAGCTCTGAGTAGATTTTAACTTTTTCATTCTGGCTTTGTCTTCTCTCCTAGTACCTTTGATACTAGCTTGGTTATTCTAGTTTGATTCTCTGTTCGAGAAGCCTTCAATATGGCTATTATTTCGTCTAAAGAAGCTTTGTATTATCATTTAGTAGTTTGCGATTGAACTATCCGGTCGCTAGACATTTGCAAACAGTAATTTCGCTAGACGTTGCGAAGCGCAAGTTTAAGGTACCATCGCTACAGCTAGCATCATTTAAACTACCATCCGTGCTGGAAGTTCGCATAGCTGGCTGACGAAAATTTTCTCTAAATCTGAAAATTAGCCAACAATCAATCCTTTCGTGGAGTTTTGACCCATCTCATAATATAAACAAAGATATAAATGTTTGCAAGCGCTAGTTACTTAACCTGAAACACAAAATATACTGACGAGTCCAATATTTGGCAAACACATCACCTCACACATATTATTGATACGGAATAGTATATCAATACGATATTTGGTGACATATATGTAGGTTATCAAGTATCAACTGTAACTTATAAACAACTCGCTTCAGACCAAATTGCACCATTCGAAAATGCAGAGAGGTGTTACTTTGATAGGTTCCTAGCCAAGCCGGTCTCCGATCAACAATAATAGGCTTCTCGCTAAATTTAACGAACTATTAACAAACCAAGACAAACTACTCTTCTTCGCTCTTCTTGTAGCAGGACCAGGTTTTTGTCCGCCTCACTTGGTATCCAAAATTCAAATGTCACTTAGGAATTTGTTAAATCATAAGCTCCCCAGACTCAGCTTGCAGATTAACCAGACTCCCCTGGCTGAGCTTGCAGTGTCACACCACTGACTCTCATACCAAGCCAAAGGATTACAAGAAGGCGAGCCACTCTGATGCCTAAAATCTAATGCTTGCCATCACAAACAATAAATCAGCAAAAAGTAACATGTTTTAACAATTCACTATAAAATAATCTCGCTTAGCCAGCAGATCAACTAAGTAGTCTTATAATCTCGAATAGCGAAGTCCCAAGTCCAGATTTAAAGTGTAGCGATAAACGGAATTTGTAGCGATAAAAGAAAGGACTGAGACAATTCCGGTAATGAAGATTTACCGGGTCAAGTCTAAAATTGTACTTTGAAGCTGTGAACTTACACCTTATAAGTTCTCCGATAGCACCACTTATAGCGCCAAGGACGGTGCCATTTGTAATATTATGATTAAAAGCGGTGTACCGATCGCACCAGTTCTTCCGGGGTGATTTTTCTTGGGCTACTTAAAAGGCTGGGCAAGCTATAAAAATAATGAGAAAATTAAGTTTATGATCGCGCCACAGCAATGGGGAGTAAAGTAAATTTATGACCACGCCATTCTCAATTATTGAGAGAAAATAAGATGTGTAGCTATATAAGTGTAACCTCTTTTCCTCGAGCTATCTGGAGATCAGATTCCTGGGAACGTACCTTGGAGATATGCGAACTAGCTACCTGTCGTGCGACTAGATACAGACATATAAAATATAATAAACGCAAATAGAAAGATAATAGTTTTATTATGACTTACATATTTAGGTGTAGAGCAATGCTCGCTTCAATTGACGGCAAATAATAACCAAGTCTCTACAATGACTGCATAATAATTTGAATCGCAATGCCTGAATGCCAATATAATTCTGCTCTAAATGATCCTGAATCTGATTTACGAATCCTTCCAAAAGGCACTTTTACCCCACTATCAAACGTAGTTTTTGTCCTGCGCTCTAATTGAAGACTCACAATTGGCCCAAGTCCTGAGGTGGGCCAAATCCTCCGTCCAATAATCAGTCTTAAATATTTCTGATGATTCAAACGTTCACATGGCTCTTATAATTTAAACTTCTTGAGAAACATTGTGTGTGTAGCATCTTTTTTATTGCCCACTATCTTAGCGAAATCCAAAGCTGGATAGCGCCGTTCTTGTCTGAGGCCAAACTGCAATTTTTTCTCTTTGCTGATTAAGGACTTTTCTTTTTTTGAAACTAGATTTAAACTTAGTTAGAGGAAGTCGGAATTATCTTTAGAAAGAAGGAACTTTATTTTTGTATTTTAAATATATCGCATTTTACTCACGGTACATATTACCCTTCCCATTAATTAATGACGTCCCGTCATTGAGTATTTTTTCCTGAATCAATATTGAGACTTTTTAATTTGTGGTGAGTGCGATAGCCATGAAAAGCTCCGACGAAATGCCTGAACTTGTATATTCTCCTGTTCTGAATTTTATTCAAAGCAATTTGCTAAGCGGAATTGAGGAGGATATTATTAAAAGACATGGTATGGAGTTTTTTGACGTGAATATAGTCAAAGAAGCTAAAAGTTTACTGTGGCAAATAAGTGCACCTGAATTGGATTGCCCAGTACGTAAGGGGAACAATGCACTTTCTAATCATTTTAGTGACATTATTTCTCTGTTAAGATCTCTTGACAGTAGTGACACTTTTGCACCTACGTTTGTGATAAAGCGACCTACAGAGGTGCCATGTCTCCCTGCAAATGCTTATACTTCTTTACTCTCTAAGTTTAATGAGCTACAACAAGTGGTTATTGAAATGTCAGGGAAATTTGACAATTATCAGTTGAATTTTCCTCAACTTCCGAAACCTACCCCAGCAATTGACACTCATACGACAGTTATTGTTTCTAAAGTGCCTTCAGATCTGTCTGATCCGATTAAACGCAAATCTGTTCTCGATCAAATAGCTGGGCATGAATTAGTTTGTAGTGTGAAACCTGTTAAAGACAGATGGTATGTCAATATTGATAAATCTGCAACTGAAGATTTTTGTACATCCGTTCAGAACTTTATTACCGGAGCAACAGTTAAAGTACGATCCAAGCGATTTTTTGGGATTCTCAGAGGTTTCCCAGTTGATGTTGACCTTTCAGTTATTAAAAGACTGCAAGGTATAATAAGTGCAAATCGACTGGGCCAGACTATGTCAGTCAAGCTGGAATTTGAAGACTCCTTCACTCAGTCTGCTTATTTCAAAGAAGGAATTAAAGTGGGATATGAATTTTTTCGAATTCACGTATTTAAAGAAATACCTAAATGCTGCTTCAAATGCCGATCATACGATCACTTTCAAAGTGCTTGCACCAGCAATGTCCCGAAATGTGCCAGATGTGCTGGGCCACATATTTCTACTAAGCATAGTCCTTGTAGTGCTGCTCCCAAGTGTGCTAACTGTGGTAAAAATCATACTTCTTATAGCTTGTCCTGCCCTATATCTAAGGAACTAATGTCGCGCTCCCACTTTTTGCAATGACTTTGGAGTTTTCAATAATATCGTTTAATATTAATGGTACAAAGGATAAGGATTTCGTTATTGATGAGTTCTACTATGATTTTGATTTGGTTTGTTTACAGGAGCATCTTCTTACAGACTCTAGCATTAACGTTTTGCGTCGTAGCCTTCATCATGATGTGTTTTTTACTACTGCCAGAGCCACAAGAGGCCGGCCATCCGGCGGACTAGCTTGTGTTTTTAAGCACAATCCTAATTTGGTTTCGCCGGTGATTTTTTACTCGGATGAGTTTTTTTTTGGCTGTTCGTATGGGCACTATAGTTTTCATTAATTCTTATCTGCCTTATGATGACCGTTCCTCTAGATCGATGGCTAGATTTGCTAAAGCCTGTAACACGTTGAAGTTTCTAGTGGGAAAAATTCTTTCTTTTTCTCTAGATTATATGATCATTGGTGACCTCAATACGGATATAAATAACTCATCAGTGAGATGTGATTTGTTGTTGGATTGCCTTCCATCTTATCATATTATACCC
>JAQQPU010029491.1:0-10083 GCA_029168905.1 Artemia sp. Kazakhstan ARC1039
TAATAAAGAAGAAAAAAATAATGGCAAAGAAAAATAAATAAATAACATCTCTTCATATGGTCCGGAATCTGGCACCGGAATCTATCAATTAAAACCGAACTTAACTAGTCGATAATTAAGAAGCATTGTTTTAAACGTCAAAGGAACATATTTTGGTACAAGTAAATGGTTCTAAGTTGCAAAATAAGTTCTCTTGAAGAAATGCCATTAAAAGTCGTCATAACGAGGCTTTACTATTGATTTGGAAAGAAGTTAGAAAATGGGGGAACCTGTAGGGATTTAGGTATTGAAAATGGGGAATTTCTAGGGATTTTCCACCAGCCTTTTAGGGATTTAAAAAAATATGAAGTGGAAACACTAAATCCTTTGTCCTTTGACAAATTTACCAACAAGAGAGCCTGAAAATATAGCAATAGACAACCACATCCCCACAAGAGGGTCTTGAAGGTTGGACAAAAATTTTTAATAAAGCCTTCGCAAAAATATACTGATCGACTTTTTAAAGTTTCTTGGTAGTCCGATGAACAAAGTAGCGTTCATCAGATCAAACAATACATACAGGAGACACAGACAGACCTACACAGGATCTTTACAACGTTGTATGATTTTTAATAGTAATGTCAAAACAATTTTTTTGATGGGTTTTAGGATTTTATCGAATTTACAAACAACAACCTGAAGTCAGGCAAAATCCTTGGAACACAGTCCTTGAAAATTGTTCTCTTCGAGCGCTTTCTTGTTGGTGGTTCAGGCTCTTGAACTTTAAGATAATATTATACAGCATGTTTTACCATCCCCTCACTCCTTTGGAAAATCATTTTTAGATAAGCATCTTCAATTGACACTGACTCAAAATGTAAACTTTTATCCATATTCAACTGAAAAATCATTTGATTTTCAGTTATAAAGAGCAAATTTGCCAATGTGTTTTAAAGTGGTAAAAGGATATTTATGAATACATAAGCAGACAAATATAGTACAAAATCCCCTTTGCCTCAAAGTAGGCATTTGCAAAGGAATTATGCTCTGTGGAGCGAGGGGGAAAGGGCTATTCATAATAACAGCAAACAAAAGTAGAACTTCTTGGAATAAGATATTGAGGTACCAGACCAAGAATATAATGTTTCTAATATTCCACATTAACCTATTTTATTTGTTGGAGAAACAATCTTGTAAATAATTTTTTTCCTCCTTAGAGTTGCGAACAAACCAACAAATTTTCAACTTGATTAAGACTTTGCTTTATTCAAATTTGTATGCTTGCTGGTAATCTTCTGACCATTATTTGCCTTGAATTTTCATTGAATGAGCTTACCTGTCCTCCATCGTACGTCCATGAACCAAATTTCATGATACAGCTTTGTTTGTCAAAAGGAAACCATTCAACATTAATCTCACAAGAAGACTTATATATTGCTGGGGGTTTCCATATAACTTCCCCATTTGATTTCACGGTCGCTTTTGTCATTAGCGTAACTTCATAATTACCATCAGCACTGAAAAGTAACAAGTTATATGTAATTCAGCTTATATCAACAGCTTAAATTCCTCCGAATAATTAACGATTTTGAAAATTCTAAGAAAACATTTGAACTTCAATTTCATCAGCGGTTAAAAAACATTTTCTTACAAATTCAATTTTTGGAAGAAACCCCGTTGTGATTTGTTCAAAGTCTGAAATGAAGATAGGTTTGAAAAGGTGTGATTAGCTTCATTCAGGTTCCATTTCTTTTCTACGATTGAGTGTTTTTAATTTGCCCACATCTGAGAATACGCCACCAAAATCATCCAACTCGGCAACTATTTTTTTATTTAAGTTATATATAGCAAATGAATTTTTCTTTTATTTCTTATCATTAATAAGATCTATGGTCTTATTCTTTTATTTTTAATTCATTTTCTCATTAGAGATGACGCTGTTACGCAGGGCCGTATCCCAGATTTTTTTTTTGGGGGGGGGGGGGGGAAAGGGGATAAAAAAGGATTGTTTCGGGGGGTTTAAAAACGCCTCAACCATTTTTTTATATTCATTTTTGTTACGTTTTTACGAATCGGACAAACATTTTGGGGAAGGGTGGTCAAACCCCCTAGTCCCCCCTTACCCCTGGATACGGCCTTGTTGTCACCATGCTCTGGTCTTAGCCAAACTTTTCAACTTTAAAAAAGAAATAAAACAGGCTTCTCGATACCTACGAACTACTGTGTTTTTAGTTTCTCTTTCTAAGAAGATTGAGTACAATGGCATTTTAAGCCTTTTTATAAGAAACTGGAATTAATTTAGAATAGTCGTAGCGCTTCACTCAAAGAAGTTGAAAGAAACTCAATACTAATTGGACTTTCTCAATTTTCAGAAGTGGTTTATTCGTGTTATTTAGCCATTCATCTTATATCCATCCATCTTTTCCTTGTTACTTTTCTGTGCTCTTGAATTAAGAATTTTTTTTTTATTTCTCGCTAAATTGTTTCTTTTATCAATCTTTCTTGTCTTAATTAAATAGTTCTTACTCGGAAACAAACTTTCATATAAATTTATATTTCAAAAATTGTTAATGAATACTTGTTAATGAATCTTGGGAAATGTGAAAAGTTGTCTTTAAACACTGCCATTTCTAGAAAACTAAATAGCGTACAGGTTTTTATATTAATTTGGGAATACGAGACTTTGAAAAAAAAACTTCAGGGGGCCTTTTATTTTGAAAAAATGCTATGAAAGCGTATAAAAAGAAATATTCTAAACAGGGAAACAACAGAATTTACAAACTCTATTAGCTAGTTTAGTTTTTTTTCAAATTTTGTTAGAAAGAAAACTTTTTATTGTTGAATTTTCCCATGCATCGCCTTGTCTTATGAAAAATATATGTCTTAAAGTGGTTTGGCTGTTTTCATAATTGTTTGTTTTTTTATTTGAACGTATCAATCTCCAATAAAATTTTATTTGAGACCTGGGGGGCTCGAAAATAATACCAAGGGTGAATTTTTCCCTTGGGCAGTCATTTTTGTGCCTGTAAGGTCCCAAGTTTTCATTTATAGTAGAATATGTTACTCTTTACCATTTTTTATATACCCTACCCTCAGGGCCGTATCTAGCATTTTTTATCGGGGGGTGGGGGTATTTTTAAAGGAGGGGCAAAAACTTTAAAAAGCACATAAAATTTCGTTTATATATATTTTGTGGCTTTTTTACGAGCTGGACAGACATTTCGGGTCGGGGGGGAGGGGTCGAACCCCCTAACATCCCTGGTTACGGCCTTTCCTACCCCTTAGGCTGTCTCTTTTTCCACGTTCTTTATGATAAAGATAATAATCAAGATAACACCGTGAAATATCAAGACTTTTACGACAATTTTTTTATTATTTTACATATAGTTTGCAATTTTTCACTTTCTTGAAGTTTTAACCCCCCCCCCCCCTTCCCAACACCAAAAAAATAATCTTAAGGTAGAATGCTTAAGTCCCATCCTTCTTCAAAGGTCGTTTTGGAGCCTCTTTTTTCACCAGTCTATTGATGTGATTCCTGTGTGGATTTCTGTCTTCTGCCTGGCTGAGACGGTACTGCACGTTAGAGAGTCCAAGTTTTACAGCCATAAATAGCAATAGAGATGTTGAGTAACTTGAATAGCCTTACTTTTAACGTTGTTGGCAAATTTTTGTTCCTTCACATCGACATCAGCTTTAAAAACTGGTGTTTGCAAATGCCAAGTGTCTCTTGATGTCTTCAGAGTGGTTACAAAAAACAAAAGAGAAGAAAACCAAGAATGGGTTTTTCTAACACCAACAAAAATACTGGATGCAACAAGATGGATATTTCGAGAAGTCAACTGTTTCCCTTCTTCAGTAATATTAGAGAGAGTCTTCAAAAATCAATTTTACATTTTCTGCACAAAAAGATGAACGATTTAGAACAGAAAAAAAACTAATAAAAATACAAAACACAAACAATGTGGAGAGCGAAATGAAACAAAAAACTGAAATTGGAAAAATAAAAAAGCTAACAACATGAGAAAAAATAATAGGTAAAATAAAAAACAAACAAATTAAAAACAACAAACCCAAATAAAAAACGTTCAGCCACTCACCCAAAATCTAACGACTAAAACTGTTCCCAGAAAACAATCTAGGTAAAATCTAAGTAGAAATCCAGGAAGCAATTTACCCTCCTCCCTTCCACTCTTGGAAGTTTTCTGGCGCTGTTCACGCTTTGGGTATATAATGTTATAGTTTTCAGAAACACCGTTAGAAGCCTTATAACTATTTCACATCATCAGAGGCAACGCTACAGCGTTGCCGATAGTAAACGCCATATTGCTCCAATTTTTATTATTTGTTTATTTTTTTTTTTTCCAGAAACACTTCATATGGAAGGCCTCGTCGCATAAACTTCGGAAGGGCCTCATTCGACTGGAAATCGGAAGTTCTAGTACCCTTTTTAATAGTCAAGATTGAGCAGAGGGCAACTAGCCCCCCCCACCCTTTTCCCAAATGCATCTGAGAGAAATTAGGAGGTAGCCAATTTGTTAAAAATAGTTCAAAGATCATATAACAAAAATTCTGGTGTCGACACAACCCCCCAGAGCCCAGAGGAAAACGTTGTGAGTTATGCCCTGGGGGTATATATGGTTCTTATGGAATGTATGCCCATACAAACTTAAGAGAGGGCTCACTTGATTGGAAATTGAAATTTATAGTTCACTTTTTAAGAGTCAAAAGAGATCAGAGGGCAACAAGCCCCCCTCTCCCTCCACGCCCTTTTTTTCTCAGGGCCCAGGGTGGGCATTGTGAGTTATGCCTATCCCCCCCTCTCTTCCACGCCCTAAATGCATCAGATAAAAATTTTGAGATAGACATTTTGTTAAAATAGTTCAAAGTTCTGATATAAAAAAAAAAAACTCGGGTGTTGACACAAGTAGACTAAGAGATTCCATTTCTAGCAGACATATAGCAAATACCATGTTATTCTAACAGACATATAGGAAATATCATGTTATTCTACGACGCCTCCGTACCAAACAGGTTTTTCTGGTAGGTATTCTATTCTACAGGGACATTACACCTTTCAAAGAGATTTACGCAATACCGGTCCTATAGGTAAACATTTCTACAGGGGCATTACACCTTTCAAAGAGATTTACGCAAAACCGGTCCTATAGCTAATACTTCTACGACGCTGATTAAGGACAAGTTTTTCTGACGTACAGACAGGTTTTTTTTGTTTAGCATTTGCAAAAAAGGGGTAATTATGATAAACCTGTATTTTAAAACGAGCGCGTACTTTACGTTCCTTCCTATGCTATTGTGGGTCTTTACGTTGATTAAGGACAAGTTTTTCTGACACAATTTACAGACCAGATTTCTAGTCCATATATTTTTTGATAACTTGATGGGTGATTTGAATAAAAGGAATTCAAATATTTTGTCTATGAAATAGAAGCTAACTCAATTTGCGAAAAGGTACTCCATTTTCACTACTGTGATCTGATTGAATTGTCGCCGACAATGAGATTTAATCGCTGCTAAGCCTATTGTTATTGCGAAAGGATTTCCCAATTTACAGCTTAGTGTTAACTGACAGAGTTCCAAATACAAACATTTTGAAAAGCTGACAAAAAATCGGACATTATAATCAGAATTATTTGATTAACATTTAAAAAGGGGTAATGAGATATATGATCTGTATAATACACAAGTGATGTTTGATAAGTATTGTCAATTTAAAATAGGATCTATCTTTACATGATGTTCGTTCAAAAAGCGAGGATTTCTGTTAAATAAATAATTCTTATATTTTTTCCGTTCAATTGAAAGCGAGGATTTCTGTTAAATAAATAATTGTTATACCTTTTAAAATGGCTTTACGGGGTTTGAGGGACTCTGTTGTTTTAAGCCGTGTGATTTTTTCTTTACATGGTTTTCATTCAAAAAGCGAGGATTTCTGTTAAATAAATAATTCTTATATTTTTTCCGTTCAATTGAAAGCGAGGATTTCTGTTAAATAAATAATTGTTATACCTTTTAAAATGGCCCCCTCCCCCACGTCCCTTTTTCCCCAAATGCATTCGATAATAATTTTGAGACAGCCATTTCGTTAGAAATAGTTCAAAGGTCAGATAACAAAAACTCCGGTGTCGATACAACCCCCCAGGGACCGGGGGGCATTGTAAGTTATGGCTTGTTGGGACATATGGCTCTTATGGAAAGGATTCTCGTATAAACTTGAGAGGAAGGCCCATTTGATTGGAAATTGAAAATTCTATTTCACTTTTTAAGAGCCAAAACGAATCTGATGGCAACTAGTCCCTCTCCCATGCCCTTTTTTCCCAAACCCATCCAATAAAAATTTCCAGGTAGCTATTTTGTTAAAAATAGTTTAAAGATCATATAACGAAAACTCCGGGGTCTACACAACCCTCAGGGCCTGAGGCGTTTTAAATTATGTAATTTAGAGAGGGCACTTTTGAATGGAAATTGAAAGTTCTAGTTAACATTTTAAGAGTAAAAAGAGATCCTGTGTCATCTAGTCCCTCACACCCTTTTTCCCCGAACCCGTCTGATACCTGTTTTGAGATAGCCATCTTTTTTCAAATAGGGATCATTTTATTGGAAACTGAAAATTGTTCACTTTTTAAGAGTCAAAAACGTTTCGAGGGTAACTAGCCCCTCCATGCCTTTTTTCCCCAAAACCTACCGATAAAAATTTTAAGATTGCCATTGTGTTGAAATTAGTTCCAAGGTCAGAAAAGAAAAGCTTCGATGTTAACGCAATGCCCCAGGGCGTGGGGGCAGGCGTTAAAAGTTATGCTCTGGGGGCATATATGGTTCTTACAAATTTTGAGGTAGCCATTTTTTTAAATAGTTCAAACATCAAATAACAAAAACTCTGGGGGTCGACAAGACCTCCAAGAGCCTGGGGGCAAGTGTTTTAAGTTATGCCCCAGAGGCTTAAGTAGGAACCCATTATTGATTTCGGGGGGGTGACGTCACAGCCACAAGTCCTATTGAATCCCATCGGGTGTTACATCAGACCCGATTTCTGAGAATATTACCTTGGATTTTACGTAATTTTCTTGTCGAAATCAACCTACGTAATAATTGTTTGCTATGGTTCCACACATTATACCTTTGGTGTTTGATGCTTTTGTATCTCAGTCATTAAATTGAATTTGATTATCAGTTGAATCAATATAATACAGAAACTTCAAAGATGTATGGTGTTCTCGATTGTGAATTCATTGGTTTAAAGAAGTCAACTTGCGGTGTAATCTTTGAATGTGCATTTTTATTGTTGGCTACAGATCATAGTGAAGTCTCTTGCTATCACTGGCACATCAACTATAATATGTATGCTTACAATAGACACAGGTGGAGTATGACATAACGAATTATAAACAAACTAGGCTTATATGATAGAGTGATCCACCCATTCTATGAAGGAGGGAAGCATCTATCCACGGTACAAATGGAAGTTGGAGAAATATGTAGTATTTTTTGTGTGACAGCACTATACGTGAAAGGCAATGATAAACTTTTAATTGTCAAATGAAAATCAGATATTCCATTATTCAATTTGGAAAATTTTAATATTGAGATATTTCCGAATAAAATACATAATCCTGAGGATGAAGTTCGATTTTTGGCAGATCGGTTCCGATAGATATTCCTTCTCGGGATACATGTATAAGATATCCCAGGAAGAAGAAGAAGAACAAACCCGTGTTATAGCTTAGGATCAGCAACAGCAACAGCAGCAACATTTTAAGATATTTAAAATAAATTTCTGGTGAACTATTATCTCATTTAATCAGTAGTTTTACCGAACCAATTCTGCTCAAATCATCCTCAGGGCCATACTGTGGTGTTTCTTTTGATCCTGAAATTTTCCCCATAGTATAGTGCAGACGGTTTGTTATCATTGTATTATCCTTTCTTGTTCTAGTTTTGTTTTAGTTTAAAGCTTTTTCCAATAGGCAATGATTAGAAGTCCTCCAAAAAAAGTCCCCCCAGATCCCACCCCAAATACCAGTGAAACTGATACCTATCCTGGCTGGTCAAGCGCACTATCTCAAAGTTCACATGATAGCTCCAATTCTGAGAATAGGACAATCATCAGTGTAGGGGCCAATGTCACTATAAATGATGATAATGAGTTTCAAGAGGTCCTTTCTAGAAGCTCTAAAAAAAAGGAAAAAAATCCCCCCAATCAAAAGCATTTCCCCTTTCCATACCCAAGATCCTACTTCCCAAAACTTAGGAATTTACCTCAAAATTTCTCCAATTACCCCCTTTGAAATAAAAAGATTACTGCAGTAAGAGTTGTAATTTTCAAATTTCTAAAATCAATGTTCTCTCTTAATATTCATCATGATGGATCTCTGCTAATAGCTGTCCAAGATCAGAAATCAGCAGACACAATAATCAACCTAAAATCCCTTCTGAATACCCCAATTAAGGCATCTAAATGGAACCCAAAACAATCCCCAACAAAAATAGCAGTTTATAATGTTTCCCCAGAAATACCTATTCAGGAGTTAAAAGAAAGGCTCTCAGATAGGGCTGGAAACACAATCCCAGTTGAAGATGTTACCCAACTTGGTAAACATAACTCTAATGGCCTAAAAACAAGTAGATCCTTCTTATTTACACTGAAGGAAAAAATTAACATCCCAGAAAAGTTATTCCTATTTGGGCAAATGAAACCACACAAGGAATACAAACCAAAGCCTATCCAGTGTCAGAAGTGTCTCAAACTTGGACACACAACAAACAAATGCAATGAAATTCTTCTAGAGTGTAGTAATTGTAAAGCATTCCATCCTAAAGAGTTGACAACTTGCAAAAACACTCAGCCTACATGTATCAATTGCAAAGGCCCACATGAATCTACGAATAAATCACTATGCCCTGCATATAAGAAAAGAGCACTAACACTCCAAATAGCAACGGAGAAGGCCATCCCATACCCCTTTGCAGAAATGGAAGCAAATGCTGCCCAACAATACCAAATAAAGCCAGTAATGAAACCAACCAAAACTCCCAAGTCAAACGCCCCCAATGCATCAAGTACCCCGTATACAACACCATCTTCTAAGCCCCCTAGCTCACATCCCTATCAGAAGGAATCACCAAGTCAACAAGCCTCCTTGTCCGGTGAGACGAGGTCAGCCTGGCCCCCCTCCCAAGAAGAAACAAACCAGAAACACTAACAGGAATTAATCCCTTAACTGACAAACAGGATGCACAACCAAACATGCAATCCCCAAATATATGCTTAATCATTCTAAACTGTAATGCAGTTCAGGCCATGAACATACATCATCTACAGAAAACAAAAATCATTGCAGAATTGGCAAAAATCTACATCCCTGATGATATTCTCATTCAAGCAAAAAAAGATCTTGCTTTACTTTTAACAAAGCTGAACATTGATACACAGTCATATGAAAAATAAATCAACAACACAACACATATCAATACTCCAGTGGAACGTAAGATCACTCACAGAAAATAAGCTAAATGAACTAATATCTTTTATGAATAATAATTCCATTAATATTGCTTGCCTCCAGAAAACTCATTTAACCCAAAATCAACAAATTAAGTCTCTGGGATATACTATCCGGCGAAAGGATAGATCATCAGAGAGAAAAGGAGATGGAGTAGCTTTATTAGTTAAAAATAATATAAAATTCTTTGAGCATCAATTTTCCAGATTTTGCAAATGATGTTGATGCAATTGGTATCAGTGTTTGGCTAAATAATACAAAAACCTACATAATAAGCTTTTATAACCCTAATGGCCAAACAACAAATGCCATGGATTTCTTTAATTATATAAATAGTTCTAATATGTTAAAAATTTCATTATTTGTGGAGATTTCAATGCCCACAGCCTTTTGTGAGGGAATAAACCAGCAAATAAAGCTGGTAAATTGATTGAGCATATGACTTCAAATAATAATGAATTAGCTGTTGCTACCCCTCCAAACCTGAATACATATTTCAACCCCAAAAGTGGCAAATTCTCCACAATTGACCTACAAATTGTGTCATTAAATATTTTGAATAAAATTTGTATAAATAAAATTGATA